>VSMD01109080.1:0-102283 GCA_008750895.1 Mirza zaza | reverse complement strand
AGAAGTTTACTTTTTACTTCTGTATTAGTCTGGGTTCTTAAGAGAAATAGAACCAATAGGATATATATATATATAAATTTTTTTTCTGAGAAAATATTGTCACATGCTCATAAATAATCTGCATTTCAGAGCATTCATTTATGCATAGTCCTAATTCTAGGCCTTTTGTTTCTGGCTGTCTTGTGGATAAAACTCCTAGGCAGAAATAAAAATGGAATAGATGCCCTTAACTCTGCTAGCCTTAGAGGGACTTCTGAGTCCCTCTCACATCACAGGAAACTCTATCTTGTGGTTTTGATTCTGTCTCTGACAAGCAAGTTGAGATTTGTCTTCATAATTCTGTCCTCTTGCTCCAAATTGCACCAAGAATTCTTGGTCACATAGCCTGCATTAATGATCACATAAACACTATTTATTTTACATGTCGGTTGGTAGAGCTAAGCATTTGTGGGGACCTGAATGATGTTTGGGTATCATTGCTTGAAGGACATGCTGACAATTCCCTCTTCCACATACTGTATGGCAGGTGTCCTCAAACTATGGCCCGTGGGCCACGTGCTGCCTGCCTAGATCATTTATCTGGCTCGCTGAGTGTTTTTGCTGCCGCTGCCTGTCTTGCTTAGCAGCTGACTAGTCCCCGGGCCCACAGTGCGCACTCTCCAACAGTCTGATGGACAGTGAACTAGCCCTCTGTTTAAAAAGTTTGAGGACCCCTGCTCTATGGTATATCCTGGAGTCAAGCTAAAACAAAAAGACCCAGGTAGGTGGGTTGTGCAGTCTTGACAGCATGCAAAGTTAGCTCTGTTGAATTGCTCCTTGGTTTGATGCCTTCAGCCTGTATTGAGGTCCTTATGGACAGAGGCCTGTGAATCTTCCTTTGTTGCCTGTTGACAAACAATGCTGAGGATGTCATGTTTTCCTCCTGCAGCATCCTCTTGGGAAAATTCCTTTCTTCAGTACCAAGAAGATCAGTACTGCTCTTGGATGCTGAATCTGTTTTTTGCCTCATGGACATTGGAATTGTATATATGAGCATGTTTCTTTTTTGGTTGGAAGCTACAAAGCTTAGAAATAGTTGGTGGTTCACTATGGCCAGGCTGAGCTCCTGTCCCCCTCCCCCCAGAGCATTCTTGTCTCTTTTGTTGTATTCTCTTTCCTTCTGCACCATTTAAAATATTTGCTTTTGATGTATTTTTAGTTTTCCTTATAAACTTCTTATAACCTCTTCAGAATAAATGAGAAACATAATTTTCAGTAAATAAATATTTATCTGGGAGAGAAATTAGACTAATTCTGTATGATCCCAATGAGCAAAATGATAACTAACTTCCTTCCTTCCTTCCTTCCTTCCTTCCTTCCTTCCTTCCTTCCTTCCTTCCTTCCTTTCCTCCCTACAAATATTTGACATATGCCAACTATCTGCCAGGGACTGAACTAGGAGACTTCGGGAGATGTAGGAGGCAGCTTTTATCTGCTTAAGAAAGGACTTTATGATGCTCAGACCTTCTCAGAGATAAACAATTACAATTTGAACCAAAACTTTGTGATTTACCAATTGCTTCCATGCATATATGACCTTATTTTGCCTTCATAGCAATGCACGATGGTAGATATTATTTTTACCTTTATTGATCAAGAATCTGAGCTTTAAGCAAGAATTTTAGCCGAGTCTAGTAACTATCTTAGTCTGTTTTATGCTGCTATAACAGAACACCAGAGACTGCGCAATTTATAAACAACAGAATTTTATTCTCTCACAGTTCTGGAGGCTGGGAAGTCCAAGACCATGGCACCAGCAGGGTAGGGCCTGGTTTCTCTGCTTCTAAGATGGTACCTAGAATGCTGTGTCCACTGGAGGGGAGGAATGCCATGTCCTCACATGGCAGGAGAGCAAACAGAGAGAGAATGCCCACTCCCACAAGCCCTTTTTATAGTGGTATTAATGAAGGCTCTTCTTAAACACTTCTCTTTAGACCCTACCTCCCAATATTGTTGCACTGGTGATTAAGTTTCTAACACATGAATTTTGGGGGACACATTCAAATCATAGCAGTAACTGAGCTGCTAAATGGAGGAGGTAGGTGTCACCTAACGTTTTTCTGGTTTTGATCCCTCCATATGCCCTTCCCATTACCTGACCCACGAATCACCTATGCCCTGCCTCACTCCCTGTGTGGCAGGCATACCCTATCAGCCTGAATGTGTTCCATGTCACTGTGACAATGTTTTTACCCAGAATGTGAATAACATTTCACACAGTGTCATTTCTATTTTTATTCCCTGTGATTTAAAAGCCAAATATGTTTCTGCTTTCATGCTTCAAAGGTTTGCTTCAGGAGATAGAGTCTTCCATCCAGGGACCATATGAATACTGGTTGTAAAACAGGTGGTTCAGTGTGCTAGTCCTTTTACACTCTATCAGATTCAGCACATAGCTTTTGAGCCACCACACAATACTACCTCTACCTGAGAGGCAAGCTCTAGGTGCTCTTTGTGTATGTGCATATTGTGTGTTATTTTAGGGAGAGCAAAACCCCATATTCAGAACAAAGCTTGTTACAGCACGACCCAACAGCAACTATTAAGACACTTCTTTCTTCAAAACCAATGTAAACTTGGAGAACATTATCTTCTGGTGGTGGAGGGGAAGCTTCCTCTCTATGTTCCTAGTTAGCATGGAGAAATAAAAATTTCTAGAATACTAATTTATTTGAAGGTATATTAAGTCATCCTTTGTTTTCTTTCTTTAATCTCATCTTTTCTTGCTGAAATTCCTCAGAACTATGGCTTGTGGGTGACACTCCTCTCTAGCTTCTAGAGAGTTGGAATTTTCCCCTATTTCAGTGGGGACTTTGAATGTAAGGCCCTTGTATGTAGTGTATTGGTCATGGTAAGTTAAGTTGTGCTGTGGTAACAATCCACCTCAATTAAAAAAAAGATTTATTACTTCGCCATGTCCATTGCGGGTCAACTGGCGAATCTGGTCCTCACTGTGTTTAGTCTGTGACCCAGGCTGATAGAGCAGCCACCACCTAAGAAGTACAGGTTTCTGTGGTAGAGGGCAAAGGAGTGTCACAACCTATGTACTGTCCCCTGAAACTTAACTTACCAAAGTAAAACATGACCCTCTAACTTTAAGGAGCAGGGAAGTGTAAATCCACTGCATGCCTGTGTGGATAACTATTAGGTGCAGTGAATTATATTACTATGCTACACTTATATCTTATCTGAAAATTTTAGCATTTATATTTTTGCCAAAAACCATGGAAAGTTTTACTAGGATTTTGTAATCTGGAGACAGAATCTGCTACCTGCTGCCTGTACTTTTGGGTAGGTCACTTAACCCCTCTAAGTCTGGTTTCCTTATCTTAACATTTCATAGCTTCCTGATTGGCCACCTTCATAAGTATTGTTGATTTTCAGTGAGATACTCTATATAAAATATTTAGAAATATGAAAAGAACTTTATAAATAAAATTTTTATATTATTGTCATATGTCTTTTTTAAGATAGATTAATAATTCTAACCTTATGTCACTTAGATGAAAGATGAAATATACTCATTTGAAGATAGGCACTTTTCTCTGCAAATGATTATATTCAAAATTAATGCATAACACCTTGGAGAAAAGGGCCATGACCAAGGTCCCACCTGGTACAACTTTTCAATAGTCCCTTTCATGGAGGTCTGGACTCTTGGCTCATTTTGTCTTTAGACAATTATGGGAATTTCTGTTAATCAGACCAGGAAGGGTAGTGTCCACTCTTTTCTGGCTCTTGGTAAATTGACAGGTAAATGATTGATCATTAGAAAAGAGCACCCAGATCTTTAATTCTGTGGATAGTGAATGGATGCTAAAATTTCCTGGGCAATTTGAGGAACTCATTCAACATCATTCCCATTATTTTCATTGCAGTTCATGATGACCTTCCTTCCTTGGGGCTACTTAAAGAGAAACACTGACTCTGTGCTACTAAGGAGATAAAAGGTAAGTCGAATTTTGAGGATAACTAAATGGCTGTCAGTACAGAGGGAGAGAATTGGGGCAGAGGAATAGAACAGAGGCTGGGAAGACTTTGTATTATGAAATTTGTATAATTGGGGGCCACGGTGCCCTGAAGAGCTAGAAGTGCATGCAGGATTAGCTCTGTGACAGGGATGCCCGAGTCTCGCTCAGAACCAATTACCAGCATCCTGCGAGAGCGTTAACCACAGGTGTAACATACATGCATTACAGCTTGGGTTGAGGCCCAGAAAGCCCTTCCTAAGTTTCCCTCCCTCCCTCCTATTCTGCTATTCTGACTCCTCCTCAATTTCCCACTGTACTCTCTGGGTTCTGGTTCCATCAAGCTGCTACTCCTTATGGCCAAACCTAGGACATTCTTTGCCCCCTTTGATCTGAGACTGCTGAATCTTGGGAGGATAACAGTCGACCTTTGCATTGCTCAGAACAGGGCATCTACCAGAAATTTACCTCTCTCTTGTTAATGCCTATTACCTTGAAAGCTTAAATTTTGATGCATTATTATGCTAAAAGTCTTTCTTCCAGTAAGGGAAGGAACAAAGAAGGTGAACAGTACAGAGAACCACATCTGTTCACTTCACTTTTTGAGGACGTGCAGTGACATCTTCATGTTTCCTCTGTTTACCGCCATCTCTGCCAATCTCTTCTCTTCATAGTGAGACAAATGAGCCCTGCCCTTGGGATAGGGTGATATAAGTTCAAGAGCTTACCTAGCCAACTCACCCTCAAGGACAACCTAAAGATTTCTGTTAGATTCTTCCGGGTTATATAAGCCAATGGCCTTGAACTCCAACTTGGGGTAGGCAGAATAAACCAAAGAAAAAGTCAGCTAGAATGTCTCAGGGAGGCATTTGGTCTTAGAACACTGGTGGTGGTTCTTTGTAATGTTGAGAAAGGTCACAGAACTAGTTATCACCTGCTTAGCTCCAGTGCTAACAACCCTGTAGACTGAAGTGATCCTAAATCATTTTCTATATTTTCTGCCAGGTCCCAGCTGGTCATTTTCTCTGTCAGTTGTGCCTGCTGAAAATGGAAAAAAAAAATTGCAGCTGACCCATAATACAAAGGCTACTGTATTCTTAGAGATTTGTTGATCTGATTTTAAAGCCCCAGAAGCTAGCACTGCATTCTGAAACCACACATTGCTTGACATGAGGTTTAAACTTATTTTGGAGCAGACTCTTCATTTACCACCCCAGGTTCTTACTGATGTGTCCTTGGATGAACCTGGAGGATATTATGTTAAGTGAAATAAGCCACAGAAAGAAAAATATTGTGTGATCTCACTTACATGTGGAATCTTACCCGAAAAAGTCAAACTCATAGAAACAGAGAATAGAACAGTGTTTTCCAGGGTCAGGGAAGGGAAGATAATGAGGAGATGTAGGTCAAAGGGTACAAACATGTAGTTATGTAGGATGTGATAATTCTAGAAACCTAATGTACAGCATGAGGACTATAATTAATAATATTGTATTATATCTTGAAAACTTGCTAGGACAGTAGAGTTTAAGTGCTTTTACCACCTCCCCATAGGTAACTATGGAAGGTGATGAATATGTTAAATTGCTCACCTATAGTAGTCATTTCACTATGGATAGGTATATAAAAATATCATGTTGTACATCTTAAATTTATATAATAAAAAAGAAATTAAAAAAGAAAAAGGCATACATTTATTTGTTAAGCAAATATTTATTGATCACCTATTCTGTGTTAGACTGTATTCTAAGAGTTGAGAACATAGGAATGAAAAAGACAGATTGATCCCTGCTTGCATGGAGCTTACATCTTTTATGGGGGGAGGGAGGCAGACAGAGAGTAAACAGACAACCAGTGAAATAAACACACCTGAATAACGAGCACATTGAATGTCATTGTGAAATGGGTGTGTTTGAGGGTGTCTGGGAGATTTGGGATTGAATAGTCAGGGAAGACGATACCACGAGATGACACTTCAGCTGAGCTCTGAGTACTAAGTAAGAGAAGCTTTGGGAAGCCTAAGAGCAGAGGGTTCAAGGCAGAGAACGCGCAAAGGATGGGAGTGAGCTTGGAGTATTCCAGGAAGAGGAAGAAAGTCAAATCGGGCATGGGGAGAGAAATATGAGATGGATCAAGGGGAGGTCAGAGTGGGCATTTAGGGCTCTGCAAGCCAGAAAAAGGAACTTTGATGTTTATTCTAAGTGTGAAGGAACGAATGCCTTTGTGGGCTAGAGGGCTGGGTTTAAGTAGAGGAGGAATCATTTGAATTCTGCACTATGTAGAGTCTGGCCTGTGAGGTGGCAAAAGTGGAAACGAGCAGATGTTGAGGCTGCTTAGAGGCTGAAATAGTCCAGGTGAGACATGATGGTGGTGGCTTGATTGCCCAGGTGTGTGTTAGTGCTGATCTTGGGGATAGAGGAGGCTGGGGGATGTCACAGAGAATTCCAAGTAGAACAGGAAAGTCTGGATGGGCTTTGGTGTGGTGTGGTATGCAGTAACGGATTAACCTTGTCCCAGAGGAGGTCTGGCCTTTGCCCTTGTCTCCCGGGGGGTAACCTCTAAGACCTTGGGATGTTCTGTCTGATTTATTTACCTGGGAGCCCTGGGCCATGCTAGATAGTTCATGCTAGCCATGTGATTTATGGTGGGGGCCTTGGGCCATGTAGTATCAGCTTGACCTCTGGAAGAGCTAGAGACTAAGGTCAGATGGGGGTAGTCAACCATGTCTATGTCACGGAGCCCCAGTAAAAACTTTTGGACATCGAGACTCAAATGAGATTGCCTGGCTGGCACCACTCTGTGTGTATTGTTGTACATTGTAGCTGTGAGAAGTGAGCACTGTCTGCACAACTGCATGGGGACTGGGCAATTGGATACACCATGCTTGGAACTCTCCTGGACCCTGCTCCGGACACCTCTTCCCTTTGTTGTTTTTCATCTGTATCCTTTTGCTGTGATTTAAAAAACCTGTAATTGTGGGTGTAAGGGCTTTCAGTGGGTTTTGTGGGTCCTTCTAGGGAATTATCAAACCTGAGGATGGTCTTAGGGATTCTCAAACTTACAGCTGGTATTATAAGTGAGGGTGGTCTTGGGGACCCCAAAGTTGCAATGCACGTGTACAAACTTGACAGAGAGGAGCCCAAGTCTTATATTCCATTGGCCAGCTGGGTCTCAGGAGACCTGAAGAGTAAAAAGAGAATAAAGAACCCTGTCACCTCCTGGCAAGCGTCTCGGGGATTTCTCTTCTCCTTTACACCAACGTCACACTGAGAAGCATCTAAAGTCTTCTGACCAGAGAGCTGTCTATGAGTGCAGCCTGCATAGACAGCATTGAAAGGCACTGCCTTTGGTAATCGCACATGTGGTGATCTTCGGGAAGAAATAACATTTTTGATATACCAACCACAAATATGGTATCCATATAATTGAATCCATTCATCACTACATTAAAAAAGAAGCTAATGCAATTGAAGAGTGAGTTCAATAAATCTACCCTACCCCAGAGACAGATGTGTGTGTGTGTGTGTGTGTGTTGATGTGGATCTCATCCTAAAGAAAAAATAAGTCCTGGCTTCAAGCAAATGAAGCCTCATCTCATCTGGCAGCCTCCTTGCATACAGCTGATGGCTGCAGCATGCGGAATTATTTAAAATCGAAGACTTTGACTGGAAATGAGGACGTGGCACTAAATTTGTCATCCTTTTCTCTGAGATTTAAGGGGCTCTTCAGAACACAAGCCAAGACCAGTTGCTATTTTAACAAGGCAGTAGATATCTTTTCATGGGCTTAGTGAAGGCTTCCCCACTTGGCATCTCTTAGAGTCCCCCACCCTTCTCCCCGACACTTGTGTCTGCAGAGGTTGTCACAGATGTGCTGGATACAGGTGGCTTGGAAGAGTGTATTGTTTGACAGGCTCCACTGAGGACAAGGGCAGCCATAGCAATTGTTCAGAACTTTGAAAAACAGACATTCCCTTCTGGATATCTCAGGGCTACAGTCTCATCTGAAAGTTCAACTGTGGAAGGATCTACTTCTAAGCCCATTTGGGTTGTTGGCAGAATTCAGTTCCTGGAGGACTGTTTGATTGTGGGCCTCAGATCCCTCCTGGCTATTAGCTGTAAGCCTCCTTCAGTTCTTTGCTATGTGAGTCTCTCCAACATGGCCGTTTATTTTATCAAAGTGTACAAACCAAGGAAGCAATAAAGAGTTGCTAGCAAGACAAATATTTTGACCTTCATCATATCCCATCACTTCTACCATGTTCTGTTGGCCAGCTCACACTCAGGAGGATGAGATTGCATAAAGGTGTGAATTCCAGGAGGTGGAGATCTCTGGGGCCATCTTAGAGTTGGCCTGCCATGAGGACAGCATACCCAGTTCGGGAAGTCACAGCAATCTCCTCTTATGAAGAATGTGCTGCATATTCCTGAGCTCAAAAATATTTGTAGGCCAGGCACAGTAGCTCATGCCTATAATCCTAGCACTCTGAGAGGCTGGGGCGGGTGGATCGTTTGAGCTCAGGAGTTTGAGACCAGCCTGAGCAAGAGCGAGACCTGTTTCTACTAAAAATAGAAAGAAATTAGCTGGACAACTAAAAAAAAAAAATATATATATATATATATACACACACACACATATATACAGATATATATGTATATGTGTGTGTGTGTGTGTGTATATATATATATAAACTATACGGGCATGGTGGCGCATGCCTGTAGTCCCAGCTACTTGGGAGGCTGAGGCAGGGGATCACTTGAGCCCAGGAGTTTGAGGTTGCTGTGAGCTAGACTGAAGTCATGGCACTCTAGCCCAGACAACGGAGTAAGACTCTGTTTCAAAAAAAAAAATTTGTGGACACTTGTAGCAGGGAAATTATATCCTTGAAGAAACTGTGATGTCCTGGTGGCAAATTTATGTCTATATATTTCTGTTTATTTTCTTATCTTTCCCATGAAATGTTATTCTCCAAGGAATCTATTTCCTTTCATTCCTCCTTTCATCACTAATCTGATGGGGGAAATATCTGGTCAAATTAGAATCTTGGGAGAGCTCAGGCTCCTTGGGGTTGGGCACTGTAGACTAGAAGTTAGCTGGGGGCTGGTATTGTGTCTGCTCAGGGAAGTTTTCTGACCTTGGATTTTCGCAGTTTCACTATTTCCATTTTATGCATGCGAGGCTCTGAATCAGACACCCACACAGCTCCAGAGCTGTTTCCTAGAGCTGTCGTCTTCATGGCAAGGCATTTCTAGGGAATTCCATGCTCTACTCTCTTGAGTTTTATAATCTATTGAATCTGTTCCCATCAATTTCTCTTTTAGATGCAACTTTTTACATCCCTTTTAGATGTAACTTTAACTTAAAGTTACAGACGACATTCAGATATAAAGCACCTATATATCGTTTTCAAGTAGTTCGTCATCTCTGGGATTAGAAAATTGTTGTTGTTTTGATGACCATAACAACCAAGCACTAAACAAATTCATTCAATCACTGGTTCATGCATTCACCTTTTACTCATTCAAGAGCAGTCATTGGCTGTTTGCTGCAGGTGCCAAGAGTGACAAGATGTAAAGGCAAAGTTGCTGTCCTTACTGGTCCTTGCTATCCCCATCCTTCACAGCATTTCTTCTCAGAGCCCACAGGTGTCTGCACACTGCTCTGCCCTTTGCACAGGAAATATTTTATCTTTAGTGCCTGCTATGGAATTAATATTTCCCATGTCTGAATGGAGGGAGGTCAAGGGCAATTCTTAGGCCTAATTAAATCAGTAGCCCCTTCTGCATGTTCTTCTGGGGACCCGAGTGCTATTGTGAGCCTGCCTACACTGGGTTGGACGCAAGAGTTTGCAAATTTCTTTCTTTCATAATCTGGCTTGGGGTAGGTAGTAGCTGGAGATGGGAGGGATGTTAGGAACCTGAAGGTTAGCAGGGGTATTGGAGTCTTTAAAAGACAAGACAAAGTGGTGGATCCCTGAGCCTGTGCAGAGGCCCAGGGGTAGTTCTTAAACAGGGTGATGTACATTAGAACTTCTTGTGGGAAGGTCTTTTAAAATGAAAATGATCTGTCTCTATTCCCAGATATGTTGATACAGGGGTCTAAATATGGCCTAGGAATCTGCATTTGTACTTAGCAATTCCTCACAATTCAAAGGCTGAACATTTACAGAGCACCATTTAGAAACAGTGGGACCTTATCAAAATTGACAGATCACATGTAAAGTATAAAAAAATCCAAATAATGAATTTTCTATTTATTTTTTCTTTCATTGATTTCAGATATATCATGATAAACACAATCCACTTATTATTTCTTGGCCAGAGTTAGGATGATTGCAATGCTTATTAGATAAGGAAAATCTGAAAGCTGAAATTAAAGCAACTGGTTATTTAATTCAGTCATTCACCTACTCCATCTAAGGAGCATTCATTCACTTCCTTTCTTTTCTTTCATTCAAGAACATAGTCACCTATACTTTATGAATGAAAGGCAGCCGCCTTTCATGGCCAAACAAATAATGCTGGCTTTGGACACCCAGACAATGTCTCCTCTATATGTCTGTAAATCACACCCTGAGTAAGCACTGCTCTTGTTCTCTCTCAGGGAAAGCAAAACACAGCGTGGGAAACAAAGATGTAGAGTGGTAAATCTATGATCTACTACAGAAAAAAAGAGCAAGGTACTAGGTAATATAATGTAACATAGCGTAATGCAAGATAATATAATCAAATACCCATCCAGATGTGTGTTTACATGTCTAATATTTTTACAATACAAAGTCTTCATGATTTTTATGAGATATCGTAATTGAATATTTTTATGAGAAGAGAAGGTGAAAGGCAGACGCCATGCTATCAATATTGTTTGTCCCCTCTTTGGGAGATTGGGGGCAACACCGGTTATGGGAAATTATTTTTACTTTTTATATCTTTGTAATATTTTACTGAAGGGTAAATCCATATATTTTTTTGTATTAAAAATTAAAAAAAATAGAATATTAACAGTATATAATAACTGCAGGGAAATTCCAGCTTTCAGGGAATAGATTCCAGTGTGTTAAAAGTTGAAGGAAGAGCCCAAGGTAAAGGTAGATGTACTTCCCAGTGGGAGATGCCTTTTCTGCAATTTCCCCTGAAATCTCGGTTGCTTTGGCTTCCTTTACGTTAAGCTTTTGATGACCAGTGAACAATTCGAATGCGGAAATGGTGCAGACCGGGCTTCAACGGAGGTGGAGGTGTTGACAAGGGACACCCTGAGGGACATAATGCAGAGGTTGCCTGTTTTGAGTGTCCCTGGCTTAACCCCCACGTGTGGTGGAGAAAACACAGACAACTGAAATTGCTTCCTTCCATGACTCATGTGGCTGCCCAAGGCTACCGGCTGGCCCACCAGCACTTTACCCAGAGGAGGGAGGTCAACTGTTGTGTTACTAAGTGACTTGGGTTTTGATTTTTCCTGTGTGTGTGAGTCCCTTCTTCTTTTTCTCCTATGTAAATCCTAGTGACTTTTTTTTCTGTCTTTGTTAGAGGAAATCAACCTACTATTATTTTCTATTATGTACAAGTAAAGAGTATGCCCATAATTTTACTGTCTGTTTTTGGGTTATTCTTGGACTGTTATTCTCGGAGCTTCTACTGTGATGTTGTCCACCACAAGAATGTGTAAGGTGCACGTGGTCTGAATCTTTACTATGTCTGGTCCTCTTAGATCCCGGGCTCGTCTTCTCTTGGCTCCCGTGATAAGTCTTGGGTGACAATTGAGCTCTTTGTCTCTTAAACATGCTAAATCTGATTCTTGGTCATGGCTGTTTCCACTTCTCTTTCTTGCACTGGTTGAATGGGGGTGATTGAATACACCTGGAGGCAACAATGATGGAGACTGGGTTTTAATTTTATGGTCAGACCATTGAGTGGTTCTTGTCAAATGGTAGCTGATACAGACTCTGATGTCCGTTAACTTACTTGTTGTTTGCCTGAGGATTCTGATTGTTCCTGGCAGTTGAGAATATAAAATTGAAAAGATTTTGGTGTTTTTCTTCCTATGGACAGAATTCTCTGTGTTTATGTGTTTTGGTTTGTGTCCGTTTGGGTTCCTCTGTCTGACTTTAAAGCTCAGAGCCTTTTTCCTTCTTTTAAAACTCTGATAATTTTATATGAGTGTTTATTCTGGGCCCTGTGAAGTTAAAATCCTTGCACCAAAATGAAAAGGTAGTGGATTCCCCTGTATTCAATGATCAGCTTTCATTTCTCTAAACAATTGAATATTTCCAAAATTACTCTCTTCAGACTTATATTAATAAAATAAGGCTAAAGGAAGGAGATTGTCACTATTGTAAAAAATATAGACAGTAGATAAAAAGAGAAAAGACTGTTTTGGTAAATTTGGGAGAAAATCACAAAGGCACATAGATTTAACAACACTAATACTTCCTAAAAGGAAATAGTATTGATTAATTATACATCTTATATTATTAGGAATTAAGGATATTCCTTAATTGATCAATATCCTTAAGACTGGTGCCTAATGGGAGGTATTAATATGCCAGATATCAAACTATACTACAAAGCTGTAGTAATTAAAACAATCTGGTATTGGCACAAAAATAGGAATATTGACCAGTGGAACAGATCTGAGAATCCTGATATAAAACCATCCTCATATAGCCATCTAATCTTTGACAAAGCAGACAAAAACATACACTGGGGAAAAGAATCCCTTTTCAATAAATGGTGCTGGGAAAACTGGAAAACTGAAGAGTAAATCTATATATTTTTTGTATTGCACTTGTAGAAGGCTAAAGCAGGACCCACACCTTTCACCTCTCACAAAAATCAACTCACGCTGGCTAACAGACTTAAACCTAAGGTATGAAACTATTAGAATTCTAGAGGAAAATGTTGGAAACACTCTCCTAGACATCGGCCTAGGCAAAGAGTTTATGAAGAAGTCCCCAAAGGCAATCAAAGCAGCAACAAAAATAAATAAATGGGACATGATGAAACTAAAGAGCTTCTGCACAGCCAAAGAAACAGTCATGAAAGTAAACAGACAACCTACAGAATGGGAGAAAATTTTTGCATCCTACGTATCCGATAAAGGGGTGATAACTAGAATATACTTAGAACTCACAAAAATCAGCAAGAAAAAATCAAATAACCCTATTAAAAAGTGGGCAAAGGACTTGAACAGAAACTTTTCTAAAAAAGACAGAAGAATGGCCAACAAACATATGAAAAAATGCTCATCATCTCTAATCATCAGGGAAATGCAAATCAAAACTACAATGAGATATCACTTAACTCCAGTGAGAATGGTCTTTATCAAAAAGTCTCCAAAGAAGTTGTTTCTTAAGAGTTGTTTTGCCTCCTTTGAGAAAGTCAAAGAGCCCTGTGGCCGAATGGGTAGTTCTTTTCTTATTGGAAACCTGGCAAAGCCTGTGACTGGTGGTAGGAAGAATTTTTTTTTTGTACTAGCTGATAAATAGACTCCATAGCTGGAGGGTGGGATTTTTCTGGACATTGGATTTTTCACTGGACATTGGATAGTTATCAGCTGAAGTAGCTGACAGGGACAAGTCCACTTTTTTTTTCTTTTGTAAGTGAAAGCGGCCAAGGCCATAGCAACAGATAAATGATTTCCTGACATCAGCAGGCCTGAGTTGGAAGTCAGCTAAAAACCGTACCGTATGTTATCATGTAGAATATAAAAGGTTTTGGGATTTCTTTGAGAAACTAACCACCATTTATAGGATAATTTTCATGATAACATATGTCCTCTGTTCTAAACAATCAAACAACAATTCTTGTGGATCATGATACATATGGATTGTCTTCTTGCTTTATAAATCAAGCTTTCTTCTAAAATCATTACAGCAGTGAATTTCAGGTTTCATCCTTTTCTAAATTCATTCATTTGAATGAGAGTACAAATAAAATTGTGTCAATTATAATGATAGGAATGCAAGTTTTATAAAATGCAAAAAATTTTAACAATGATTGATTAATTATTGTGTCTCTATTGTAACATATGACAGAAGATTCTCTCTATATATTTATTTGTATACCTAGAGGCTCTATCTGCTAACAATTTCTTGAACAGGATCTGCTCTGAAGGGGAAAATCACTTTTTTATTTTTTTGTATAGTCTAAGGACAGTGGTCCTGGAAAACTGCTAACCCCATTTTTTCCCAGCAGAATATTGCACAAAATTGACTTACCCATCAAGTCCAAAATGAAATCTTTTGTTCTACATATTACATATAATTAAAACTATCCGACTATTTTAAACAACTTTTGTACACATGTATTGTAACAACATTTTGTCTGATAAATATTCAACTTTACTTTTAATCTATCTCAAACAATGAAACTGACCTTGGCTTGTGAAGTCGACATATATACTGTCAAGGATGTCCTTGAACATTTAGAAAGAATGCAGAGGGAAGGGTGAGATCCTTCTTTACTCGGAATCTATGAGTTCCATTTTAGATTACATCCAAGGCTGTGCTTATACAGGCCATGGAAAATCAGCATAGGAATGTGACTTACAAAATCTGCAATTTCTGAAGAAACTTCATTCTTACCTTGAAATGTCACAGAAAAACTGCTGATAAACATTGGGCAAGCTTGGTGTGTATGCCTTTCTGAAAATGTGTCTTCATTGAACAAAAACTTAACTTTTCTAACAAAATAGAAAATTTCTAATAAGAATTCCATATCTTAAGGAGGTAGTACATTTTTAGTAAATTGATTTGACATTTAATTGCAAAGTAGTATTACATAACTTGTTGCTAATTTTTCTTTCATACATGTCTTTCTAAAATACCATTTTTGATTCTTTCAGCATAGAAATATTAGGTCAACCATTTTATTATATTTAAGTGATTAATAATTTATTGCTTTAGTCACTTAGTTTTATGGAAATACTTAATAAACTTATCCTCATGCCTTTTTCAAACAAAGCATTTTTCCATTGGAAGATCCAAGTTAATCAGCTTCTTTTCTGAACTTTTTTTTTCTTTTTTGTAATTTTCTTGTGTTCTAGAGATCTCCTACATTTTAAAATATGTTTATAATAGACACAGTATCATTTTTTATCTTTTCACCAAATCCTATTCCTAGCCTAACCTGAACATAGTAAACACACCACAATTTTGTACCCTGTGGCTTATGGATTGTGGTAAACCCCTATAGAAAACCCTTCATCTGGTAAGTGATGAGATCTGAGGATTCAGTCCCTCCTCTAACAGAGGCAATGAAGGCTGAAACCTAACAAACTGAAGTGGGGGATACAAGCTGTACAATATCACAAGATGTGCCTCTAAAAGGTGCTATGAAGAGCCTCCCTCAGGTGTCCTATCAAAGGCAAGGTCTGGCTGTCCAGGCTGGGCTCACAGGAAGTGGTTAAGAGGAAAGACTCTTAGACAAAGCTGGGTTTGGTTATTGTCTCTAAAACTAATATGCAGCCTGGGATAAGTTTCTTCATCTCTCAGAGCCTTGGTTTCCCTCACCTGCAATGTTATTTACTTCACTGGATTATTGCGAAGATGGAATAAGATAATTTACATAAAGAATGGAGCTAGAAAACTGAGTATAGGACTCAATAAATAGTTTTCCTGCTGTTGCTGTTTGCCCTCCCTCCACTTCACAGATTTGATTTGGGGAACTTGGAGTGTCAGTTACACCTGGCTGGCTTCTTCCTTCAATCCTGCTCTTTGCTTGTTTAACTAGTCTGTGGACTTCTCTCTTTCAACCTCTTTTTTTCTCACTCAACCTCTCTCTCTCAACACCTGTCTCTCACACAATGGTTAGGGTATTCTTTATTTTAAAAGAATTTCTTCAGCTATTTAGCAGTAAAATACTTCCGTAACCCCAGCCTGGAAATGTAGGGGGTTGATTTTGCTGTTTTGAGGTTGGAGTTACATCGCAGTACTAATTATATTTACAGCTCAGTCTTCAGTTAACAAATGAAGAAATTCAGGTTGTAAGTCAGAAAATTTGAAGGGCAAAATTAAAGCATCCTTGGAATGTAAATTGTAACATCACCAATCCCTGAGCTTTAAAGTAAAATCCATATCAAATCTCTAACAAAATGAAGAGTGTATCACCTCAAGAAAATGGAGGCAAAATGCTTGACTGCTTTCTAATTAAACAGTTCATTTTTCCTTAATGGTCTATTCACTGGGTAATTTAATAGGTGATAAAAGGAGTTGGAAATAATTAACAAGCAATTAGAGGACAGAATAGTTAGCTATATAGAATCAGTAATTGTTATAGAGCTAAAACTAATTTTATCATTCAATTGCTTCCTGGAAATAAAACCACTCAGATAAAACCCAAAAACAGAAATAAAGCAAAAAACAAACCATTGACACACTTGTCTCACATTACCACTGTATGAAAGGCACATTTCCTAATGCATTTCCCTCAAGTGTTACATATTACTTTCAAAGAAATTTTTTCAAACATTTATTTAATATAGAGGAAATACACTGTACCAGGTGCTGGGGATACAAAGATAAATGTACCAACCTTGCCTTGAAGATGTTCACAGCCTCATGGACACACAGTCACTGGCAAGCAGGAATTATAGTGTACATGAGAGAGGTGTGCTGAAAGACAACACCGAGGGGTTTTGTATTCATTTAAACTCTTTATCCTTCCACAAAAGTTTTAATGGGGCATGGATGATTGCTTTTTGTGGTAGAAGAAAGTGTATGGTAGCTTCTGACAGGAAACAGATTAATGTGGATGAACTGGTTTTAGACAGGTGGCAAGCAGCAGGGCATTCCAGGTATGAGGAACAGGATAAGAAGGACACAGTTCGTGGAGAGCTGATCAGTAGCTTGGCTATAGCTAAAGTATAGGATAACGCCTGGTGGAACTAGCGGAGAAAAGCTGGAAAAAGTAGGTGGAGACAAATTGGGAAGGGCCTCTAAGCCACTATTTCCAAATGATTACAATGCTTTACTGGTTGTGATGAATAATAGCAACTTTGGGATTCCTGATCTTGTTGTTTTGTTTTGGTTTTCCTCCAGCTGTTTTTTTCCTAGATCAAATAGTCCTAGTAGAGGGAGGGGGAACATTTCTTTTTTATGTTGCCCTTACAACAGTGCCTGACAAGAATGGAGCCTGTCTTTGTTATTTAGTTTTAACTTTGCCAAGATCAATGGCTATCACAATCTCTCAGATAATTTTTACTGATCAAGGAATAGAATCAGAAGCATTAGAGAGCAGACAGGAGTAGGTGTATTCCTGTATCCCAGGAATACAGGATAAGTGCAGCTATTTTACTCTGCTTCCTGAACTGGAAGACCAAGTCAGTACCAGCTGCCATCTTCCTCTTACAGCAAGAGAGCTGGTAAAGGCTTGTTCTCAGCCCACGCTCACATTTTTTATTAAAAGCTGCGTCCTGGGGATGCAGCAGTAAACAACTTAGTGGGCTCCTGGAAAAGCTTTAATTTTCTTTTAAACATTAAAAAGCTCTTTTAAGTGTTACTGAAGAAACAGTAAACTTTCTTTTGTATCCAAATCTTGTTAAAAGAGAAACCTATTATCACTCTGCATAATAGGTTTGCATTATATTGTATTCTGGTTAAATAAAGCAAATATTTGCATTATATTGTAATATCTTTGCAAACCATAAAAAACCAGAAGCGAAAGTGGTTATAAAGAGGTTAAATTTTTAGTTTTGAATCTGAAAGGTTATTAATCTGCTCTCTTCCCAAATATAACTTAGTTTTAATAAAATGGCAGTGGCTAGGGTTACTTATACAACGCAGCTTGCTTAAAGCTCAAAAAAAAAATTTTTATGAAGAGCCTATAGAATCCCCAAATCCCCATCAGTAAATAGTAGTATATGAATTGCAAAATAAGCCTTTTGATTCTTCATAAAGTAGCCTTTTGTTTGTTTTTAAATAAACAAGAGTGTGCCCATTTTTAATTCCGTTCAGTACACTGGCGGAAAATTAAGTAAATACAACTAAGTTCTATACAAACCTAATTTAAAATAGTAACGCTCAAGGTAAGGGCAAGACAGGGGTGTGCGAGCAATTTTTTGAGTCTATTTTGCAGAATTATTTTCATTATACTAACCACAGAAAGTGAAGCTGAGTAAAACCTCAAATGTTAGGCCCCTGAAGAAAAAAGTGGATTTTTGTCCAAAGGAAACTCAGAACGGTATGGGGGGGGGGGCACAAAAAGGATGGGATTTGGCTCATTAAAGGAGAACATGAAAAAAACGGGGCTCTGGACATGATTAATAATTAGCGCAAGACGTCTGCGTCTGACTCCGTCATACAGAGCAAGGTTCAAGGCTGGGGCTAGAAAGAGGCACGAAAGAAGAGTTATCTAGGGGACAAGGGGTAGGCTTGAAAGCGGGTACGAACGGGGTGGGGGTGGTTTCTGGGATCCGCAGTGACAGGGAAGAGAACACAAAGGGGCGGGCGCGGTGAGGGGTGACAGTCTTTAGGGGAGGCGGCATCCGAGCCACAATGTCCGGTGCGGGCCCGGTGCCCGGCGGCGCGCAATCTTCTCCTTTCGCAGACGGCGTGCTGGGCGCCCGTCCCGGGTGAACTGAACCCCCAGCGGGAGGAGGCGGGAGGCGCGGGCAGAGCGGCCGGCGAGCTCCTCCCCCGGCGCCTCCGCTGTCGGGGACAGGACGAGGCGGTCGCGGCGCCGGACCTCAGGACCCGCAGGCTCTGGGGCTACTGTCTGCCCGCCGCTTCCCGCCCGCAGGTCCCAGGCCCGGGTCTCCGAGCGCAGAAAGGCTGGCACAACTAACACAGGTGAGTGCGGAGGCTGAGAGGGGTAGCTCGGCCACCCAAGGCCGGACGCGGACGGGGGCGTGCGGAGCGCGACGGAAGTACTTCCGGCGGCGGCGATAACGACACTTCCGGGTTGCTGCATCCCTGAGCGGAATCCGCCGGCCCTCACTGTGTGACTGTGTGTGCACTGGGATGGAGATCCGACGACCCGAAGTGGCTTGCGCGGGCGCAGCCCTAGTTGAGCCGGCGCTTCGGAAGCTCCAGCTCCCAGAGGTCGCCGGTATTTCCGCACAGGCCGCCCTTCTGGCTTGCGCGGGGAGCGGGCAGTTTGCTGCTGTCCCTGCAAACCCCGAAGAGTTTCAGCGGAGACACTTGCTGGGCTCTCACCTCAGTTCCCTGGATCTTAACCTTTCAGCCTCCCGCAAACGTTTTGCTTTGTTTTGTTTTCCCTCAAACTCGATTCTGTGTCTATTTTACACAAAAATGAAGGCCAGATTATCAGTGCTACCAACATTTGCAAATAAGTCAAACATCCGAGAACCCTAAATTTAAAGTAAACTATAAAATACAAAAAACCCATGAAGACCTGATGAAATGAGTTTTAGAATTCACTTCGAAAGTATCAGGTTTTCCAGGTCGCTGTAGGAAACCCGATCACTTATTTATTCAAGGTCTCAGAGCAATTCTCTTGGGAAACTTAAACCTTAGGCCTGTCTGTAACTCATAATGTTCCTTTACCTTTCTTGCAATTTTTTTCATACATTCCCTGAGTTTATCAGTTTTGCAATTTATATTTTGTCTGTAGGATCTGCTCGTGAATTAATATATAGAGTTGATATAAACTGAAAGCATTATTATAATTAATTTCAAGCATAATTTCCATATCTAAAAATTAATTTTAGGTAAAACTGGAACATGAAAATGGAATAATGTTTTCTTCAGACACTTCAGAAAACATCTGATTTTCATGCTAGTTTTCTTTAGTCAACATTTTGATAATTTATTTTCAATGGGATTTTTGATTCTCATTTCTGTAAATTTTGATTATGTAAAAGACATTAATTTTAGGTGACATAATTTATATCACAATGATGTCTATTGTTTCCATTGTTATTACTAGCACCTTACAAATTGAAACTTGTAATAGGAATAATACTTTGTATCTGATTATTAAAGTATTAGAGTTCTAAAATATGGTCAGTAAAATTTTTAATTGCTATATTTTTATTCAACAGTGCAAATATGTACTAATATGATAATTTAAAATATAAAAACTATATACGTTTTCATATAACCTTTGAAATTATACTGCAGGCAAGCAAGTATTCTGATTTATTACTTTTGCATATCACTATAATCAATGTCATTTTTCAAATTATTGGCATAGAAGCACATTCATTTTATACTGATATAAAACTCGAGCATAGCTTGAGCTGTTAGTCTCTAATTGTGGTTATTTAAAACAAATGCCAGCTCCATTGATTGTAGGCTTTGTTCCCAGTTGATTTTCTTGGTTCTGAAATCATATTTCAGCCCTGAACATCTCTGCTCAGTCAGCATTCTCCTTCATGTCCTTGTTAATGCTTTCTAAATCTTCCACATGCAGGGATGCATCCAGGAATTAGCCACAGGGTGTCAAGGGTGGCAATTCTCACTCCCTATATGGTTGACCTCTGGGTAAATGATTTGATAACTTTGTGCCTCAGTGTGCTTATCTAGGCACACTAAATAAGTGTGCCTAGATAGAATCTGCCTCAAAGGTAATTTGGAGTTGGTGCAATTCCTAAAGAAAGGTCAAGCAAAGTATCACTCTTTCTTTCTTGTTTAAATCAGGTCTTGTCTTAAGAATAAGATCTCCTTCCTAGGTAGATTTTTGCTTCCATTCATTTACTTATTAAGTGAAAAAAAAAAAAATTCAAACTAGGCTATGTTTCTTAATGCAGAGTTCAAGGAAGGCCTAGCAGGAATGGGCCAAAGAAAACAATTAGAATAGGAAGATTTCCTCTAAAAGACCTCTAGGTCAGTATATGGACATCCTGCATTAATCTTTTTATTGACAAAAACAAAGAGGATCAACCTTGATGTGTGATAATTAGCTGTAATGCAATGTAAGTCATGGGCATATAGTAACTTTTTAAAATATCTATTGTCTTTTTACAGTAAGTTTTCAAGATAATTTAGTTTTGGAATATAATTTGCTTACAGAAATTAAATTAAGCAACTAATAATAATTACATAAACTTCAGCTGAAGTTATAAATTGATCAGAATCTGCTGGTGGCGTATCTTGTGGATAGAATGGAAGTGGGAAGATGGTTAGACTTATAGTTCCCAGTTATAGTAATGAGGTGAAAGTACTCTTTTAAAAAAAAAAAGTAATCTCAGGCAAAATACCCTGAGGTCAGGCAGGCTAGATAAAGCACCAAGGCTTTCTCTGGAATCCTTGGTTTAGGAGAAGAGATTCTTAAACAATATTCAGTGATGCTTGAGGTAATTTCTGGAAGATTATTTTAAAATCAGTCCTTCTCATTAACACTTAGGCCTGTAATGAAGTGTAGGATAATTTTTGTGTTCTGTGTATATTGTCTAGTAAAATAGGAATAAGAAGAGAAACATTCGTCTTCCCTGAAATGGAGTCTTGCTGCTTATTATTTCAGATCCTCTTCCATGGGGTGTTTGAAACATCACATTCAGTTGGCCATTTAGAGTGTAAGATACAATAATGCTTTGCTAGAATGTGTGGATTCATAGGTTATAAGCTATAAGAAAGCAAATTTGGGGTATACAGCCTAATTCATAATTTCACCTTACCAATATTTCTGCCCTGGTTCTCAGTCCCACCTGTTTAAATTACTTCCTGTTTCACTTAGAATAGTGAAGCAATCAGAGAACTTTCATAACCATCCACCATCACATCTACCCACCTACCTGAATCTCTGCTCACATATCTGCCTTTTCTTCCATTATAGTGAATGAATGGTTTGTGT
Organism: Mirza zaza; assembly: GCA_008750895.1. NCBI lineage: Eukaryota > Metazoa > Chordata > Mammalia > Primates > Cheirogaleidae > Mirza > Mirza zaza. The sequence goes on along the minus strand of VSMD01109080.1, from coordinate 80,526 downwards.
TCCCATCACTGGCCAACCCCTGTACTTACGCACTAGAAACCATCCACTTTGCCTTCCTAAGTTTATTGATGTACAATTTTCTAATATTTCTTCTACTTTATCATTTTTTAAATTAGATCTTTTCTGTTGACAAATAAAAATACTGTTAATTTCCTCATCTTTTCCCCGTATAGTTATGACATCATTTCTCTCCTCCCTATTTGTTTTGTTTTCTCATTTGTTCTTCTTTTTTCCCCCTTTCCCGCGTTATTTTGGACAGAGTATCTTTGGTATCTCCGCTTTGGTATCCATTTGTATCTCCACTATTGGCTTATTGTCTATACCTTTCCTTTTCTTTGATTTTTAGTGATTATATTAGGGTTTACAACTGTGCATCTTTAACTTAATATTATAACACTTCATTATAATCTGAGACACTTACAACAGTATGCTTCCATTTGTCCCTTCCCATCTTTTGGGCTATTGTCCCACTTTTAACTTCTACATATGTTATAAACCCTATGTTATATTATTATCATCTTTGCTTTAATAAGCAAATATAAAGAAATTTTAAAATGAGTAAAATGGCCCACATATTTGCCACTACTGGTGTTTGTCATCCTTTGTGTAGATCCAAGTTTCTATCTGTTATCATTTTCCTTGTGCCTAAAGAACTTCTATTAGCATGTCTTATGTCTGTTGGTCATGGATTCTCTCAGCTTTTCTTTTTCTAAATGTCTTTATCTTACCTTCATTTGTGAAGGGTATTTCACTGAGTATAAAATTTTAGGTTGACAGTTTCTTTGAGCATTTTAATGATGTAACTCCATTGTTTTCTTGCCTCAATAGTTTCTGAGGCTACATCTGCTGAATATTGTCTTTTTTTTCTCTGTGCACAATGTGTCATTTTTTTTTTCTGCCTTCTTTTAAGATATTCTCTGTATCACTAGTTTTCATCTGTTGATTTCACCAGTTGTGCCTTGGTTTGTTTTTCTTATTCTGCCTGGATTACGTTGACCTTATATCTGTGGTTTATAGGTTTTGTCCAATTTGGGAATTTTTTTGATCACCTTTTTTCCCCTTTCACTTTATGTAAATTTTAGATTGTATGATATTACCCTATAGGCTTTGTTTGTTTTGTTTTGTTTTTATCTGTATATTTCTTTTAGGATGGTTTTTATTTATGCATCTTCAGGTTCACTGTTTTTTGTTATTGTTCCACAGTGATTTTTCTGCTATTAATTCCATTTAGCCAAATTTTTTTAGATATTTTATTTTTAATCTGTAGAAGTTCTATTTGGTTCTGCTTCATGCCTTATTTTTTCTCTTCATCATGTCTGTGTTTCCTTTAACATATTTATATGTTTATATTATATAATGAATACATTTGTAATGATTTTTTAATACCCTTGTCTGCCATTTATATCATCTCTGTCATTTTCCTGGTTCTTTACATGTATAGTAATTTTTTTTTTGTATAGTAATTTTTTAATGGTTATTTGACATTTTGATTTTATGTTGTTGAGTTCTATTCCTTTAAAGAGTGTTAAAATTTCCTCTTCATGGCAGTTAAATTACTTATGAATCAGTTTAATCCTTTGGAGGCTTGTTTTTAATCTATTTTAAGTCAAGCCTGAACAGCCTTAATTATTGGGTTACTTTATCCCCTCATTCAAGGCATTACCCTTCTGGGATCTATGCTGAAAGCCTCATGTATTCCATATGCATTCTCCACTCTGGCTGGTGGGAACTTCATGCTTCCCAGTTCTGTGTAATCTTTAGAAATAGTTCAGCTTAAAGCTTCCTGGTAATTGTTCTTTCCTTGGAAGTTGTTCTTTGCCTGTCCTGATAGAGTTTCACTCCATGCATGTGCAAACTGGTGTTTAATGCAATATTTCAAGAGCTCTTCCTTCATCTTCAGTATACAAATTCTAGGTGCTTCAGTTTCTCTGAATTCTGATCTCTGTCTGTTCAACTCAGTTCAACTACCAGGCTATTTGGTTTCCTCCTCCCTGTGCCAGAGTCCAGAAATTGCCTCCATTTGGAAACCTGGCAACATCATAGAACTTACCTCATTCCTTTCTTTTTTCTCAGGGATCATAATGGCAGTGCTCTAATAATCTGTTCCCTGAGAAAGTGTCAGAAAAAACAAAATGAAAAAATTACAAATTTAATTTTTTATAATGGACAGTTCAGCACTTCTTGTAACATTTCTCCCAAGTTGCCAGCAAAGTTTAAACAGGTGTTTATCTGTTTACAAAATAGGAGAAATTTAAGGGAAATGATTTTGGGAGCTTCAAAGAATATAAAATAGTCTCAACATATTTTCCTCCAATTGTAAAAGTTTATCATAGTACTCATACTTATTGGCAATCATAGTACTAATATTAATGGCAATATACTTATTGCCATTTTACAGTGTCAGAGGGAAGGGAATTTTATATTAAACTGTTTTCCTTTAATGATCTTCTGACTTTAAGAATAGGGATAGTCAATAAAACTAGTGAAGATGAGATTCACTAAGAAAGACCATGGTGCATTTAGTCTAAGTAGCTAGGTTTATATGGAATGAGGTGAATCATAGCTTGAGCCTTGTATGCCAAAAGGCCAATTGTCAGAAAGAGAAAGCAGTCAAAGAAATGACTTTTTTATTATTAAAAAAGTGAAAATTTGAAAGAATGTAAGAACATTAAGACCTCAGATATAAGTAGAAATATTAAGAAGCAGAGGGATTCTGGGCCAGAAGAAGAAAGGAGATGAAGTCTCCACATATGTTATATATGAAGTCTCCATATATGTCTGCTTTCAATGTTGGATAAAACAAAGATGGGGCTGTTACAAACTTGCCAAACCTCGTGTATTTTGTATGCTAATGCCTGAGTTTTTAAAAATGTTGTTAATCACTCTAAATTTAAGTACTAATGTGAGCTACTTGCTAAGGAAGAACTTCTTGGCCTCCTTTAAAGATTAGGTAAGAACCAGAAATCAGCACATTAGTTTTATACAAATAAAAGGTCAGAGAAAGTTAAGAATACCTTAAATTCTTAAATAGTTGTCTCAGAAATTTAAAATGATGATTTTACTTCTATTTATCGAACCCTTTAAAAATATACAGTAAAGGGTAAATTACAGATTGGTCACACAGAATGCAAATTCTGAATAAAAGTTGATAATTTACACTTGGTGTCATAATATCCTTAAACATTTCCACTGGGCTACATATGTTATAGAGGTAATTATTCACACTATGTTTTAGCTTATGGTTTATCAGTTATTTTTAGATGATACAGACTTGGCTTTTGTTGATTGAAAAAGCACCTATGTTTTTATCTGGGGCAGATACAAAAACAACATTCATTTCCATTTGTGTTTTTAATTTTAGAAACAAAAAACAAGAAATGCCGCATCGCACAAACAAAGAACTGGTACTTGGCATCATGGTAGGAACTGCTGGAATCAGCTTGCTACTTTTGTGGTACCACAAGGTCCGTAAACCAAGGATAGCAATGAATTTACCTAAATTTCTTTCTGTGGGTAAAACATTTGATTCGATAACTTTGCAAGATGAAATGTATAATGATCAAGGAGCGGCCATGATCTTTCAAAAAAGGCAACTTCAGATACTGGAGAAGTTAAATGAATTACTGACAAATATGGAAGAACTCAAAGAGGAAATCAGATTTCTTAAAGAAACTATTCCAAAGCTGGAGGAATATATACAAGATGAACTTGGAGGGAAGATAACTGTTCATAAGATAAGTCCTCAGCACAGACCTAGAAAAAGAAGGCTGCCTACAGTTCAAAGGTCAGCAACAAGTAATAGTTCAGAGGAAGCAGAAAGTGAAGGAGGGTAAGTTTCCTTCAGAAATTTCCTATGTTGAATCGATCATTTCATTATTTCTATTTAGGCATTTTCATTATGTATTTCCAGTTATATATTCTACTAAGTGATGTTTTGACTTAGATTATCATCTAAGTATTAATATAGCATCATGTGAGTATTGAAGAAAACAGTAGTTGTTTTTCAAAATGTGTCACCTATATTTTATTAATATGTGGTCACCATATGATCCCTTATATAAGAACTCTCTAGAACAGTGCTGTCCAGTAGAACTTTCTGTGATGATAGAAATGGCTCAAATCTGCGCACCCCAATTTGGTAGCCACTAGCCACATGAAGTGTGGCTGGTGTAACTGATGACTGAATTTTAAATTTTATTTTATTATTGTAATCTATATAATTGTATTTAATTTAAATTTAAGTAGCCACTTGGGGCTAGTGGCTCCTGACTTTTAGTGCAGGTCTAAAAGGATTTGAGAATGTATAAGTGATGGAGGCTCGTCCTTGCATGGGTTTAATCCCTTGAATTCTAACACCAAAAATATAAATAATATTCTTTTAGAAGAAAAACAAATAATTTGTGAATAAAGAAATTGTGCCTGACTAGTGTTGTTGAGAAGTAAAATAGGCAGTAAAAAAGGGGGCATTAGTGAATATGATATAGCCTGAAATTCTTGGGGGCAGGAACCCTGTGTTTTCATTGCACTCCTAACACCCTATTTTTATGCCTAGCACAGAGTGGATGACAGTAAAGATCTCTTGATTAAATGAATGATCTGCTAAACTACCATGGACTTAGGAGAAGGGATCTGGAGGGAGGAAACAAAGGATAGGGATAAAGTTTGATTTTATAGACAAAAAATATATAGTTATCAGGTCTTTGAGATCAATTCTAGGACTGGAATAATTTTTAGCATCTTTATATATGAACTGGAGAAATGACTCTGAAAAATTTTCAGAGAGAAAAGGGCCACAAATGATTGATCTAGACAACAAAAAGGTCTAAAAAGTTTGTCTTCCTGAACAATGACAACAAAAAGTTGTAGACTGGTTTAAAAATAGGTAAGGGAAATGTTCAGAAGGAATCTAAAATCATTCTGTCATTTAAAACTGTAAGTCAGATAAGAAACCTGGTAGTTACGGGTATAGATACTTAGTATTCTGATAATCACAAAAGCTCCGTATAACATTGAGCATCATTGAGAGTTGTTGAAGACAAAACAAATGCCACAGATTCACAGACTCATGTGAATCTGTGGTATTTCCTCATCGTGAGTCCTGTCCGCAGCTTTGGCACATCTTAGAAAGGAGATAACAGAATTAGGGACTAATTAGAGAAGATCCACTAGACTGAGAGGAAGATGGCTCTGGTAATGGAGTATAGACCAAAAAGATGAGTGGTTCTCAATTCGAAAGAGACCAGGGTTAAGTTGAGCATAGGCCTATTTGAGAAATTCTGAAACTCTAGAGAGAAAAGCAAACTTTGATAAGTTTAGCATTAGTTTAGGACAAATAAAGAGAAGATAATTATGGGACTTAATTAACTTCAAATAATGGTATGCTCATATATTTTTTATGTTGGTTCTAGAAGGATTTGTGAAATTTATGAATGACAGTCACATACAGTGAGTTAAGAAAAACTAGATTTGTTAAAATCTCAAGATTGATGTCAGGTAAGACATTCCCTGCCCTTGCTTGACCCTTTGTGCCTTTGTTAGCAATAAAATACTAGAGTAGATGCAATACAGTCCTGATGGCTTAGACTAGATTACAGCAAATGATACTTAATAGAGTAGAGGAAGAGAACCTTTTTTCTATTTAGCCCTCCTTTAGAAAAATAAATAAAAAAAGCAATAAACTTACACTTAATTTTGATTTGGGGGGAGGAAAGGAATAAGATACACAACAATTTAACATATCTTTCTAAATATGTAGAAAATAACTTTCTAAATAAAATACTTTTTTAAAAACAAGGTCTTTGTAAAGTGTATTTATGTAAATTTTAGATTGCTTTGCCTTTTATAATCTCCCATGGGACTGAAATCTCCACCCATGGTGAGGTACAGTCATACATAACCCCCTTGCCACATTTCAGGTAGGATATACCCTTCACACACAGAGTCCTGGATAGCAAAGTTAAAACATTAAGTGACAATCACATATTCCATATGTAAAATTTCTCTTTTGCAAGAGGTACTTGGAGATTTTCACTTCTTTTAGTAAAATAGATATCAATTACAATTTTCTTGTACAATTAATTTTACATCAGAAAGGAAGAAATCTAATTATATAGTGAGAAGAACTTGAGTGTAGGACTCACAAAATTTGGGTACATCAGTGGAACACATTTTCTGTAACCATTATTAGAATCTCTTGCATTCCTTTTCTTAGTGCGCAAGTATCATTATGAACTTATGGGTTTATGCCTTTTTGGAACTCAGTTAATTTTATCTAATGTGTGATAACTGATTCTTAAATTCTTATAACATGGCCCTCAGAGGGTCTATTAAGTTTGCTCCTTTATCCTTTTTAGCACTAGTGTTAACATTTTGGAAAGAATCTATGCTTCTTGGTAATAATGTGTTTCAACTAATTTTGGTTTAGTCTATGCTCCAAAACATGGAATCAGCTACTGCCTTGGAAGAATCAATTCCTTTGAGTGAGGTTAGTATTAGTATTAGACACCAAAATCTGGGTACATGCAGGAGTACTGTTTTTAGGCAGGATGATATCAGAGGCTGTTTTGGTCCTTTTGGGGACATGCTGAAAAATGTATTTTTAAATTTTCTTAAGGTTTACATTGATGTTTTCAGTTTAAATTCAAGCCCTTATGCTGAAAACTTTTTTTTTCTGAAAACTTTCATTTTTTTAAGCTCCTACCTCTCTTTTCTTTGTTGTAATTGACCTATATTTCTCTATGAAACTGTGGGTATAACAATTGTTATTTAAATTTTAATTTATGTGAAGCTTCAAAAACCTTCCTTTAAAAAATTAACTCTTATCCCAGGTTAAAATAATAAATTCATTGTTCTTCCATTTCATTATGGACTTTGGGAAGAATAAATGTGTTTCAAAATTAAACTGAGGGTTGTATAGTGACTGTATGGACCTTTTTTTCTTGATCTAGGTATTTTCATTTTAGTGTTAGCTTCATATAATATCTTCAGATCATATCAACAGAAACAGTACTGATTTTTTGACAAGAAAAAGAAACTCTAGAAATCTACCCTCAGGATAATACCAGCATAATACAAGGCACATTATCTAGTACCTTAGATGGTGTTATTTTACAAGTAATAGAGGCCATAGAAAATGAGACCATAGACAGATACAGGTTTTTGAGCTTTTATCTGAAACTCCTTTAACTTTCACTTTCATGAGCCAAAGTACAGACCTTGCTTTTTGTTCATTTGCATTGTTACTCTTACCATTATTTACTCCTGTCAGGTCAGTTTTAGTGTTGAACTCCAATTTTCCAAAGCGTGAAGATAGAGATTCAGATATTCACTAAGTGGTGATTCTACATTCCTTAATGCTATAGTAGTCTAAATTAGTAAAAAAAAAAAAAAAAAACGCTTTCTGTTTCAGATCTTTTTTTAAAATGAAGGATTACACATATAATTGAAGTCTCCTTTCTATACCTTTCTCTCAGAGGTAACTAACCATTGTCTTGAAGTTGTGTGCATTCTTCCTTTGAAAGTTTTAATGTTTTTCCTACATGTGCATTTTTATATAAACAAGGCATCGATGGTCTTTTGTTCTTAAAAGTTAAATAAATGTCATTATATGGTGCATAACATTATATGGTGCATAACATTTTGTAACTTGCTTTTGCATTAAATGTTTTCTTGAGGTTTTTCCATTATTGATATATAAAAACTTATTTAATTCTTTTTAATTGCTATGTCACATTCCATTGAATGAATATACTTAATTTATTTTCCTATTGATGGATGTTTAGGTCACCAATTTTTTGTACCAATAAACAGTGCTTTATCGAATACCTTTCTTTATAATTCCTTAGGTACATGTGGAAGTATTTCTTGAAAGTATGTATTTGAAATGTGGAGTTATAGGCTAAACATGTTGTTATATGTATTACTAAGTCATTTTTTAAAGTGTACCAATTCACAATCCTATGGGCAGCATATGAGACTTCTTATCTTCTCATGCAAATTCTTATATTGCCAGACTTTTTGATTTTAGCCAACGTGATAGAGATTGAATGGTTTCTAATCATTTTTCAATTTGCATTTCCCTAGCAAGGACACTAGCAAGATTGTCCATCTTTTCATCATTAATTTACCGTGTAGGTCTTTTCTTCCATGCATTTTTTTAAAAAAAGGAAGGAAGGAAGGAAAGAAGGAAAGAAAGAAAAGGTAACACTAACAGTTAAAGTCTCCTTTATTCACTCAATGTGAGTGTCTACTCTATGCCGAGTGCTGTCTGGGCTTTGGAAATCCAGCAGAGAACAAAACAAAGTGTCACAAGTCAAAGCAATTTTTGAAAAATATAACAGGATATTAAAGAGGGATACTCTCAGTCTCAGTTTTAACCAGAACCCCAAAGGCCAAGAATAAGACAATAAGTGCCAAGTACTTCGCATCCTGCAGCCAGGGGCTAGACCTTCCTGGGCAAGACTTGCAAAGAGATTGAAGCCACTGCCAGCATGAGCAGCCACCCATGTGCCGCCTATGAAAGGAATCTGCTGAGGCTGAGAGAAGCATTTCTCTGGGGAAGTTGTTCGCATGCTAGGCATCCCACTGGTATGTGTATGAAGCTGGGTGCTGGGGGAACCAGATTCCATTGCTCAAGCAGAATGTGTGGCATGGGAAGAGAAAAGAAGGTGGCGTACAGAGCCTTCTGGAACCAATACTGAAGGAGGGAGCAGAGGTGGATGAGCCTGCAAAAGAAGACAGATGACTGGTCAAAGAAGTGTGAAAGGAAGCAAGACAAAGGTGTCATAGAAACCAAGAGAGGACAAGGTTTCCAGAACAGTGGTAAAAACCACAGGTTTTAGAATGATTCTGACCCAAGCATGAATCCTGGCTTAACCTTTAACTAGCTGTGTAACTTCACTTCTCCAAACCTGGATTTATTTCTCTTAAAATGAGTGAGATGTGCAACGTTTGGGGGATGGTCACACTTGATGCTCTGACTCGAGGGGGGAGAGAGGGCATGGGCAATATACATAACCTTAACACTTGTACCCCCATAATACACTAAAATAAAAAAATAAATATTTACAAATGGAACCCCCCCAAAAAATGTGATTAATAATACATGTCTCATATTTTTTTAAGTCTTAGATGATATCGGATGGTGCTTTACACTGTGTCTAATATATAGCAAATTCTGAAAAAATTTGAGTTGTGTTGTTATTATAATAAGGAAATAATTAAATGTACCAAATGCAGTAGAACAGGGGTCAGCAAACTTTTTCTGTAAGAATTTTAGGCCTTGAAGATCATAGAGTCTCCATCCCAGCTATTCAACTCTGCCATTGTAATGTGAATGCAGCCATAGGTAACATGGGTATGGCTGTGTTTGAATAAAACTGTATTTACAAAAACAGTTGGCATGTGGATTGGCCCCCAGGATGTAGTTTGACAACACCTGAACTAGAAATGATGTTTAATAGTAACCTTTAACTTATAATGTTTTTGGTCAAGTAAAATAGAGACTGACCTTTGTTTCCATGATTTGGGACTTAAGAGGTCATTTATTGATAAGCTTTGCAGGATCAGTTGCTAGATAGTGATGAGCACAGAAACCTGATCTAGACTTGAAAAAATGAATGTGAGGTAACAATGTGGATACCAGAAGCCTAGACCCTTATTTCAATCAAGAAGGGGTATCAGGTTCAGAGAGCATGTATTTTATGTTTTACTTTTTGGTTTTGGTTTTGTTTCCACTTGAGGGGTACTTGAGTGTATTTATAGGCTACAGGGAGGAAGCCAGTACAGAGAGCAACAATAAAAATATGGGGAAAAGACCTTTAAAAAAATCAGAAACAAACAAAACCCAGGAAATAAGGTGTGACCTGGCCTTTTTAGCAGGAGTACACCTTAGATATTGGGATAACACGTAGAAGCAAGAGAATAGTATCACTTGCAGACTCTGGGGAAATTTTATTAACCTTAAGAGAGTAACTGGTAACATGGAAACTCACAACACAAAGTCTCTAGCACTGCTACCCCCAATAAAGGAATACTATTTAATAGCTTGGAAAAAGTTAAGCTCTTCTCTACATTGCATTATCTTCCCAATCAGTATCCATGTTACCATAATATCTACAAATATAATAATTAGCAGTTATTAAGAAAGAAAGAATAAGTTTGCAAATTCATTCATTTCTAAAACAAACATTTATTGGGCACCCACTATGCTACACTCTTGTGGGTGGTACAGTCGTGACAAAGTTCCTGCCCTCAGAGAGCTTACATTCTGTTAGCTTTTGCCTCTAGTCTGGAGACATTTGTCTTCAGAAGTCTCATCTAGTGATCTTTTTGTGCTTTTTCACAACTTACTTACAGCATCCATTCATTCTACTAGTACATCAGCAAATGAATCTGAGTGCCCCTGACATCTTGGCACCAAGAATAATACTTAGATTTCTTCACATCCTCTCCAATGCCCAGGACCAATAGATACAATGTATATAAAAATTACAGTAATTCTACATGTCATATAAGGGAAAGGAAAAGATCCCAAATCTGTGACTTCACAGATATTACAGAAAAAATGGAAGTCACTTTCATCAATAATTTTTTCCAGAGCCTGTCCTAAATGTTTTATATCCATTGTGTTATTTAATACACATATTAACTCTAAGGTTTTAGACATAAGGCAATGGAGTCTAGGAAAGATTAGGAAAACTCACTAGTAGGCAAGGCTCAGTGGCTCACACCTATAATCCTAGCACTCTGGGAGGCCAAGGCAGGAAGACTGTTTGAGCTCAGGAGTTCAAGACCAGCCTGAGCAAGAGCAAGACCCCATTTCTACAAAAATATAGAAAAATCAGCTGAGTGTGGTGGCATGCATCTGTACTCCCAGCTACTCAGGAGGCTGAGGCAAGAGGATCACTCAAGCCCAGGAGTTTGAGGTTGTAGTGAGCTATGATGATGCCACTGCACTCTAGCCCAGCTACAGAGAGAGAACCTGTCTCAAAAACAAACAAAAAAACAGCTCTCCTGATGGTTCTGATGTGCCCTAGAGTTTGAGAAGCTTTGTTGTAGGAAGATTTTCTAACATCAGCTGAGCTATCATGGTGAAATGGTAGTTTTAATGAGTGGCAATTATGGTTGCAGGTAAATAGGAGGTTCATTGGGCATAGTGAGGTATGGTCTTGGTGGGAGTAGAGTGGCTATAGTAGAAAAGGAGGAAGTTTTGGTGGCCACAGAGTGTGATGAAAGCAGAAGGTACTTGGGGTCATGGAATTGATAGAAAAAGCAAGCTGAGAATGGACTGAAGGAGGAGGGTGTTGCAGATGCTCGCCATTATAAGGGGTTACTACCTTCTTTTGGGCTGAGTCTAATTTTATTTATCTTAAAAATAAGCAAAGAGGAGTCAGTTTTAAAACATGTTGAGATTTAAGTAATTTCTTCATCCACAACAATATTAAACAACTTTCAGATATTACCCATACTCGTATGAGATTTCTTGTTTGTTCAGTTGTCTGGGTGGATCTGGATCTTCTTCCTCATCTCCCAAACACACCCCAAGCACCCTTTTTTGGTGGATCATCATAGATTTATTTGAATGGGGTGGAGTTGGTGTTATCTGACCTCTTTTATTACCTCCTTTGAGCAGCAATGATTGACAGCATTGAGATCAAGTCATAAACTCAGCATTTTGGGGGGGGTAGCTCAGTGGGTAGATGCTTCTTTTAGAAGCTCTTGGGGGGAGTGTTAAACAGCAAGCTGGTCCAATTTTGCAAAGGAAAATTTTTTTATAGAAACTTTAAAAGCATTACATATTCTATTCTGGCAATGTGCAAAAGAGGTCCTTTTGGAAAAGGTCAAGCACAGATCTTAATGTGATTTAGGAACAATAGACAACAATCTCACAAGAGAGGGAGAAATTAAACAGATTGCTACAGTAAGAGACCGTCTTCCTTGGATTTGTTATCCTCCTACACATCTTGCTAGACATGCCAAAAATATAAGGCCTTGACCCCTCTTTATGTGGGCCATTTTTCAGAGTTGTGGCAAGGAACCTTGAGGAACTGGTTATTGTTTCCTTCCAGGACCAAGAGCAGGTTTAGCAGATTTGCTTACTGCTTGCTACAGAAGAGGTCAGTCACCTAAGCTCAGTGTTCCTTTCTTGTAACATAATTTAGTACGAATGCAAGAGTCTCTGGATCCTGTGCACTGCCCCTACAGGCAATGTGGGGCCAAGGAGAACAAATATTCAGTGATCATGCTGCTTGCTGTGTTGTGAGTAACATAAGTCTTCTGTCTTTGACCCAGGAATCTCATGTTTTCTTCCAGCATCTGTGAAACATTAAGAGATTAATATATTACCTTGTATGTAAGGTAAAATCAAATTACAGATCTGATAATTGTATGGTAATAATTAGAGAATTTTAGTCCTCTTAAGAGGAATTTGTTCAAGGATTTCCTGGTGTAGGGCATTAGGAAGGGAGCAAAGACTAGAGGGAGTAGTAGGGTATAGGATCAGGATATTGAGCAGTAAGTAAAAGTGTTCAAAGGGGTGTTTCATCATAGGTGGCTATAAACATATACATACACCTATTATGGGGACAGCACTCCAAATTGGTTTGGAAAAGGAAAGGATGATATTTCTTTTCTAATAACTGGTAACCTCACCTTTGGATGAGTATATGTTCTAAGGGTAATAAATAGTGGCACAGCAACATCCATAATCTTCTTATATGGCCCAATCAGATGGAATACTTTACTGCCAAAGTGGGTGAAGGGTGTTTCATTTTGGGGGCAATGACATTTGCTACTTATTAAGCTTTTTTCCCCCTTGTCAATGGATCTTCACGCCAAAGTCTTTAACAGTCGCTTTTCCCTATTGCTAGAGGATGTAAAAGCTGAGGTAAAAAATGTTCAAGTGAAAGAAGAGTAAGTTGGTAGGACGGGGCTGTGGAAGGCGGCCGGCGAAAGAGCTGCAAGTAAAGGATCGTGCAGATATCATATATGCTATTGCTCTCATCCCACTGTTTTCTCCTTGACGTGTTGGCTGACTCAGAGAACATAAGGAAGGTAGAATACACATTCCACAGCCATGTGAATTGCAACTTTTCAGAAAGGTGAGCCACAGAACAATTGTATTCTAAACCGATGTCATTAGATTCTAGAGTCTTCTGTCATCACATTCTCTGTTATTGCCATGTTAATTCCACATGCAACTCAAGCATTCAGTCTTCTGACCTGTTCCACCTACACAGGGCATTTTATGGCTTAAGGATGATGGCCTAGAAGGGAAGGGAGAGACGTAATTTGGATTCAGTTCAATATGGGAAAATGCTTAAGGTAAGCCTTTAAAAAAAACACCTCATCCTGTGTTTCACATGCTAAAAGAACATTGAAAACATTCATAAGCCAAGCTTTAGCACTTTCTTTAGTTTCCCACAATAACTAGATATCTGGAATGTCTGGACACTTACCTAAAACATTCTCCCCAGAGAGGTTAATAGTTAATGTTTTAAAATGCAATTAGTCAATAGGCTATAAGTTTATTCTACTTAACTCCTTTAAATACAGTAGTTTAATAGTCTCAAACACATATTGTGATTTATTATCTTTAAAACCGGAAGTTCTATCCTTTCCTTCAGGAATCCTTTAGTTCTGGTATTGATTCCTGTATTTACCCTGGTCTGTCTTTCTACCTGTGTCCCTGGTTCTTTCAAATTCTCTTCCCAAGGTTTAGTAGAGTGGGCAGGTATTGTCTAGGTAGAGATAATCTTTTAGGCTCATGCATTCTTTTGGGTGTGACCATCAACTTCAGCTACCCTGTTTTTCTTGTTCCCTGTTGTTTCCATGTTGGTAAGGTGGCTATTATTCTTCAGGAGGCTTGGCAGTTCTCCACCCTGCTCCCTATTTTTTTTTCCTCATTTGACCCTTTTTTCACTCTAGCTGCTGCGAAGAGGACCAGACCTTCCAACCATATGGGAATCAAGTTACTTCAGACCTCCGGCATCATGGAGCCTCTTCTGTCCCACGATCAAATAGCTATCTTGCACTTAAAACATCTCGCCCCTCTGCAACACATAAAGCCAGTTTATCCAAAGGAAGAAGAAAGTCATGGCTTTCATCAAGTTCATCTTTTTCTGAAAAAAGTTGTTCATTATTTAGATTTCAAAAAAGCAATTCTTCTATTCACCGGCAACAAAGTAGAGCAAACTTTGATTCTCAAGAATACCTAAGCTGCATTGATTTAAAATCTTCCTCGGACCATTTTGGTGTATTTAGAACCCAGAGATCGTTCTCTTCCCATAAACTAAGTGTCGTTTCCTGTTACAAGAGTACCATTTGTTTTGATCCTCAATCAGAGAGTCAAAATATGCTTCTTATGAATGAAATTGAACTCTTTTCTGGAAACCAAAGCAATACTGCTGCCGAAAAACATATAAGCCCCTCTGCTCCCAAATATACCACTAAACACTTTAAGAATTTTGAAACAGCTGCTTCTTCGGCCCACGTTCAGAACACTGTCGATGGAATCTCCAATCAGCAAAACACAGCATCCTTCTTTCCTCTTGCAACTGTTGTTGCCTCTCCCCATCAACAAAATGGAATTGCTACTGATACACAACAAAGAGGCCAAATAAGTAAAGATTTGAAAGATTCCCTTCATAGTGGTTCTCAGAGTCAGAGCACAAAGTATTCTCCAGCTATGACTGAACAGCATCCCTCTCACCATGTAACTTCTAGTCTCCATCCTGTTGGATTTTCTTCATCTCCCAAAAATGCTGGTAGCTTTAGCTCACCTCCAAATGAAATTACCTTAAGCTCGTTTGAAGATGAAAACTTGTCTCAGAATGAAGACCTATCTTCACCCGCTGAAATTCCTTTAAAAAGGTCATCTCAGACTTTACCACTCTTGTAGAAGGGCAGCTCAAATCAGACATTTTCACACCAGTCCCTCACTCCATAGTCTGTAGAAATCACTGCTCACTTCTCGCACAACTCCTCTGTCCTCACTAAGCTTCCCTGCATTTTCTGAAAAAGATTCCTATATTACCATATAAATTTAACTTTAATTTCTGTACTTTTGACATTTTGGGAATATGGAAATCAAAGATGATTTCACCTGTTTCGATTTTTTTTCAGATTTATGGCCTAAAGATTGACTAGTTCCAAATTTTTGAGTGACAATTAGAATACTTCTGCAGTCTGAAAATAACATCAAGATGTATAGCTCTTCTAAATGCAATACATTCTCTGAGAGTTTAGTGCTTTCTTTTATCTTACTTTAATCGTTAGAGATAGTATTCCTACATAATCTATAGTTATATTCATGAATTCACACATTTTCATTTATATCAGCCTTGCTACTATATTTCTGATGCCAGACATACACTGATATATGATGTTTTTACCAACACAATAATCAAATTATAAGTTAAAAAATATTATAGTGGAAATATGTAGAATATTTAGAAACCAGATATTTTAACTAACTTAAATACGCATTTGTGTATGCACAAATCTGAGGTAAAAATGTATAACAGTCTCCAAAAGTTTTATTTTTAGAAGTGACTATTTTTTAAATTTTTCCCATTATATTAAACAAAGCTTATAAATGTCCTTATCAGAATAACTGAGTAGAAAATGCATATAGGCAATTAAAAACACTTAAGTTACAATACAATTAGACTTAATAGAGGAAAGGAATTTGCATTATTTTAAATTATTTGTTATAATAAAATGCCCCCCAAATTTATACCATTGAGTTAGGATGTTATTTTTACTTCTGTGGTTTTCTCTTCCTCTTATCATGTATCTTTTTAAAAAATTCTTTTGATTTCAAATTTTTTAGTTGTGATGAAAAATACATAACATAGCATTTACCATTTTAACCATATTTTAGTATATAGTTCAGTGGCATTAAGTACATTTACATTGTTGTACAACCATAGCCATCTCTACAACTCTTCTCACCTTGCAAAACTAAAACTCTCCACCCATTAACAATAACTCTCCATTCCTTCCCCCGCCCCCGACCTTGTAAACCATTATTCTACTTTCTGTCTATGTTTTTAACTACTCTAAGTATCTCCTCTAAGTAGAATTATATAGTATTTGTCTTTTCATTACTGGCTTATTTTACTTAGCATAATATATAGTGTCCTTAAGTTTCATCCATGTTGTAGTACATGTCAGAATGTCTTTCCTTTCAAAGGCTGGATAATAGTCCACTGTATGTATATATCACATTTTGCTTATTCATTTATCAATCAATGGATAATTTGGCTTGCTTCCACATTTAACTGTTATGAATAATACTGCTGTGAACATGGGTATACAAATACCTCTTCAAGACAGTGCTTTCAATTCTTTTGAATATATACTCAGAAGTGGAATTGCTGGATCATATGGTAATTCTATTTTTAATTTTTTGAGGAACCACCATATTGTCTTTCATAGTGCATGCACTATTTTGCATTCCCACCAATAGTACACAAGGATTTCAATTTCCCTACTACCTTGACAACACTCATTATTTTGTTTTGTTTTGTTATAGTAGCCATCCTATTGGGTATAAAGTGGTATCTCACTGTGGTTTTGATTTGTATATCCCTAATGATCAGTGATGTTGAGCATATTTTCATGTGATTGTCATTCATTGTGTATCTTCTTTGTAAAAATGTTTATTAAGGTCCTTTGCCTATTTTTAAATCAGGTTGTTTATTTTTTTGTTGTTGAGTTATAGGTATTCTTTATACATTCTGGATATTAACCCCTTATCAGAGATATGATTTGCAAATATTTTCTCCCAATGTGTGAGTTTCTTTTTCACTCTGATGATTGTGTCATTTGGTGCACAGAAATTTTAGATTTTTATAGTCTAATTTATCTACTTTTTTTCATTGGCTGTGCTTTTGGTCCCATATCTAAGAAATCATTGCCAATACAATGTCATGAAGCTTTGCCCTATGTTTTCTTCTAAGAGTTTTATAGTTTTAGTTTTTACATTTAGGTCTTTGATGCATTTTTAATTAATTTTTGCATATGGTGTTAAGTAAGAGTCCAACATCATTCTTTTGCATGTGGTTATCCATTTTCCCAACACCATTTGTTAGATAGACTGTCCTTTCTCCACTGAGTGGTCTTGGAACCCTTGTCAAAAACCATTTGTCCATATATGTGTCAGTTTACATTTGGGCTTGCTATTCTGTTCTATTGGTTTATACATCTGTCTTTATGTCTGCACCACACTGTTTTAATTACTATGGCTTTGTAGTGAGTTTGAAGTCAGGAAGTGTGAGACCTCCAACTCTGCATTTCTTTTTCAAGATTGTTTTCGCTATTTGGAGTCACTTAGGATTCCAAATTAATTTTAGGATAGATTTTTCTCTTTATAAAAAAAAATCATTGGGCTTTTGAGAAGGATTACATTGAATCTATAAATCACTTTGGGTAGTATTGACATCTTAACAATATTAACACATTGACTGCCACACAAAAAAATCAGAAACTTTTCCTTGGGGCCACAGTGTTTTATTATGTAAATAGAATAGAAACTTCAAGTGTAATTTAAAGGTAAACATAAATAGAAAAATGAAATTTATTGACAACTATTCATTTAATCCACATTTTTAGAATTAAATTGTCAATATTAATTGTAACAATAAGAACATCAACAAGATTTTATATGTGCTTCATGTGGCCCCAGGGTCAAAACTAGAGTGAGTTAAATATAACTCATGGCAGTTAATGTGTTAAACCTTCAATTCCATGAACATGGGATGTCTTTCCATGTGTGTCTTTAAATTCTTTCATTAGCATTTTGTAGTTTTAAATGTATAAGCCTTTAACTTCATTAGTTAAATTTATTCCAAAATATTTTATTCTTTTTAATGCCGTTATAAATAGAATTATTTTCATAATTTCCTTTAGGGTAGCTCATTATTAATGCATTAGAAATATAACTGATTTTTACATGTTGATTCTGCCACTTTGCTGAATTTGTTTATTAATGTTTATAGTTTTTCTATGTGCAATATTTAGAGGTTTTTTTCCTACATGTAAGATCATGTTGTCTGTGAAAAAAGATAATTTTGCTTCTTTTTTTCCAGTTTGGAAGACTTTTATTTCTTCATTCTGCCTTCACTCCGGCTAGGACTTTAGCACTCTATTGAATAGAAATGGTAAAAGCAGATATCCTTGTCATGTTCTCAATCTTAGAGGAAAAGCTTTCAGTCTTTCACCATTGAGTAGATGTTAGCTGTGGGCTTTTCATGTGTGGACTTTATTATGTTGAAGCAGTTTCCTTTTATTCCTAGTTTGTTGAGCATTTTAATCATAAAGGGATGCTGAGTTTTGTCAAATACCTTTTCTTCATCAATGGAGATGATCACGTGGGGTTTTTTCCTCTTCATTTTGTTAATGTTGTGTATTAACATTGATTGAGTTTTATATGTAGTACCTCCTTGCATTTCCTGGAATAAATCTCACTTGGTTATCGTGTATGATTCTTCTAATGAGCTGTTGAACAGAGTTTGCTGCTATTTTGTTGAGAAATTTTTGCATTAATATGCATCAGGGATATTGGTCTGTGGTTTTCTTTTCTGGTAGTGTCTTTGTCTGTCTTTGGTATCAGGGTAATGCTGGCCTCATAGAGTTAATTTGGAAGTGTTTCTTCCTCTTCAATGTTTTGGAAGAGTTTGAAGAGAACTGCTGTTAATTCTCCTTTAAATGTTTGGTGGAATTCAACAGTGAAGCCATCAAGTCCTGGGTTTTCCCTTGTTAGGAGGTTTTGATTACACATTCGATCTCCTTACTAGTTATAGGTCTATTCAGATTTTTTGTTTCTTCCTGATTCAGTTTCATATGTTTCTAGGAATTTGTCTATTTAATGTATGTCATGCAGTTTGCTGGCATACAACTTTGCATAATGTTGTCTTATAATCCTTTTTATTTCTATAAAATTGGTAGTAATGTCTCCTTTCTTATTTCTGCTTTTAGTTATTTGAATCTTCTCTTTTTTTTGTAGTGAGTCTAGCAAAAGATTTGTCAATTTTGTTGATCTTTCTGAAGAAAAAACTCTTAATTGTATTAATTTCTTTATTGTTTTTCTAGCCTCTGTTTTGTTTATTTCTGCTCTAATCTCTATTATTTCCTTTGCTCTGCTAGCTTTTGATTTAGTTTGTTCTTCTTTGTCTAGTTTCTTAATGTGTAAATTTAGGCTGCTGATTTGGGACCTTTCTTTTCTAATGTAAGAATTTATAGCTATAAATTTTCCTCTTATTACCAGTTTGCCACGTCTCATAAGTTTTGGTATTCTGTGTTTTCATTTTCATTTAATTCAAGATATTTTCTAATTTCCCTGTGATTTCCTTTTTGGCTCATTTGTTGTTTAAGGGTATGTTGTTTAATTTTCACATGTTTGTGGATTTTCCATTTTTATTTTTAATTTTTTGTTGATTTCTAGTTTCATTTCATCTTGATCAAAAAAATATACTTTATATAACTTTAGTCTTTTAAAATTTATTAAGATTTATTTTTTGGCCTAACATATGATCTACCTGGAGAACATTTCACATGCATTTGAGAAGAATGTGTATACTACTATTGTTGGGTGGCATGGTCTGTATATATTGTTAGGTCCAATAGGTCTATAGGTCTATAATGATGTTCAAGTCTTCTATTTCCTTATTGATCTTTTGCTTGGTTGTTTTGTCCACTATTGAAAGTGGGGTATTGAAGTCTTTTACTATTACTTTGTTATTAAAGTAATAATGTTACTATACTATTACTATTATTGATTACTTTTACTATTATTGTGTTGCTGTCTATTTCTCTTCAATTCTGTTGATGTTTGCTTTATATATTTAAGAGTTATGATGTTTAGTGTATTTAGTGTTACTATATCTTCTTGGTGAATTGGCCCTTTTATTATTATATATAATGTCTTTCTTTGTTTTTGTAACACTTTAAGTTTTTGACTTAAACTTTATTTTGTCTAATATTAGTATAGCCACCCCCACTTTCTTTTGGCTACTATTTGCATGGAATATCTTTCCATCCTTTTGCTTTCAACTTATACGTGTTTTTAGAGCAAAAATTTATCTCTATTCACAGCATATAGTTGGATCCTGATTTTTTAAATCCATTCTGTCAATATATGATTTTGATTGAGGAATTTAATTCATTTACATTTGATATAATTACCAATAGGAAAGGACTTACTATTGCCATTTTGTTAGCTGTTTTCTGTATGTCTTATAGGATTTCTGTTCCCTCATTTTCTCCCTTACTGCCTCCCTTACTGTGTCTACTTGATGTTTTTGTAATGACATGTTTTGATTTCCTTTTGCGTATATTCTATAAATATTTGTTATAGTTACTATAGGGATTACATATAATATCCTAAAATTATAACAATCTATTTTAAACTCATACCAACTTAACTTCAACTGCATACACAAACTCTACTCCTTTTTAAACAATTATTTTTTTTTGTAGAGACAGGGGCCTCACTATGTTGCCCAGGCTGGTCTTGAACTTCTGGTCTCAAGTGATCCTCCCACTTTGGCCACCCAAAGTGCTGGGATTACAGGCATGAGCCACCATGCCTGGCCAAAAAGTCTACTCCTTATAGCTCCACCCCCCCATTTATATTGTCGATGTTACAAATTATACTTCTATATATTATTAACCATTAATATAGATTCATAATTACTTTTTATGCTTTTCTCTTTAAATCCTGTAAAAGAATAAAAAGTAGAGTCATAGACCAAAATTAAAATAATTCTGGCTTTTATATTTTTCCATGTATTTACCTTTACCAGAGAATTTTATATTTTGATTTGGCTTCAAGTTGTTGTCAAAGTTCTTTTTGTTTAAACTTGAAGGACTTTTTTTTTAGCATTTCTTGTAGGTCAGATCTATTGATAATAACCTTTGTCAGTTTTTGTTTATTTAGAAATATTTAAATTTATTTCTTTTTTTTGAAGAATAATTTTGCTGGTTATAGATTCTCAGTTGACAGTTTTTTTTCTTTCATCACTTTAAATATATCATCCCACTGCCTTCTGGCCTGCAAGATTTCTGCTGAGAAACCTGTGATAATCTTATAGAGGATTTCTTGAAGATGATGAGTTGCTTTTCTTTTGATGCTTTTGAGATTCTCTTTGCCTTTAGCTTCCAACAGTTTGAGTATGATATGCCTTGGTATGGATATCTTTGGGTTTATCCTACTTAGAGTTTGTTAAGTTTCTTGTATTTGTATTTCCTTGTCTTATCTCAAAGTTGGGTTTTTGGCCATTATTTTTTCAAATAATCTTACTGCCACTTTTTCTCTCTCTTCTCCTTCAGGAAACCCTATAATATGTGTATTGCCATGCTTTATAATATCCCATAAGTCCCATAGGTTCTGTTCACTTTACTTCATCCTTTGTTCTGTTTACTTCTCACAATCAATATTTAAGTGACCTGTCTCCAAGTTTGCCGGTCTGTTGCTTTTTTCAGCCTGTTCAAATCTTCTGTTGTTCCCCTCCAGTGACTTTTTCAATTCCGTTATTGTATTTTTTCCAGCTCCACAATTTACATTTTGGTTTTTTATATGATTTCTATTTCCTTGTTTCTATTCTTATTGTGTTCATATATTGTTTTCATGGTTTTTAGTTTTCTTTGTGTTTCCTTTAATTCTTTCAGCATATTTAATACCGTTGTTTTAAAATCATTGACTAGTTAAGTCCAAAGCTTGTATTTCTTTAGGGTCAATTTCTGGAGATTTATTTATTTTTTGAATGGACCATATTTCCCTGTTTCTTTGTATGCCTTATGCTTTTTGTTGAAAATTGCGAACTTAAACAACAGCCACCTCTCCTAATCTTTGTAGACTGCCTCTATGCAGAATAAGACTTTTACTATTCAGCCCAGTGTGAAAGCATAAAGTCTTCTGAAGTCTTTTCTGAGTATGCATTTTTTCAGATGTGTGTATATGTGCATGTGCTTTTTTCCCAATTCCCCCATATACATGGCTGCTTCTAAATATCTTAATTTCCCTAAGGAGTTTCACCCCTGCTTCTTCTTGGAGGCTTAGATGTTCTACTGTATTCCTCTTTCCATAATCTCTTGCACCTAGGTGCCCACAGGTATGTAGTCCCCTGTATTTTTCTCACACCATAGTGCCCATCACTGTTTTTAGCAGCCTCCAACCTGATGTCCAAACTATGCCTTCATTTCCATCTGAGCTCTGACTCAAGCTTCTCTCATGAAGCTCCCATAAAGGCCAAAACATTGCAAAAAAAAGTCTCAGTTATTTTCTTCTGTCCTCAGAGAGGAGACAGGAATCAGGCATTTTTTTCCTAGCCATGCTACACCAGAGATGAGGTGAGGCAAGGGTGAGCAAAAACACAATGAAATTTCTTACCATTTTGAGTGTGGCTTTTTCTTGATTGGACATTCACTTGGTTGTTCCAAGTCCTTAATTAGCTTCTGGGTCTCCCACAAAGATATTTCAGTAAGTCATTTGTTGTTCACTTGGTGTTTTCATGAGAAATAAGGGCCTATTCCAATGCAACTCACTACTGGATATACTTCTGTAAATATACTATACTATTTTCATAGTAAATAATGTCATTTTCTGTCTAAGTAATGGAACTATGCCTTCAGAGATGCTATTATTCCCATTGAAATAAATAGCTGATGATACAGAATTGAAAAAATAGAAAAAATGGCATGGTTCTTATTAAACTTCGGAGCAGAAAATAGGACCAGAAAAGTACATGAGGAATAAATGTAAGTAAATTTGACATTATAAGGTGAACTTCTCCATACCTGCTAAAAGGCTATTAGAAAATTCTAGGCTTGACATTAGATGATCTATAAAATGCCTTTTTTTTCAAGGGATGGGGGTTGGGGGAAGTAGTACAAATCTAATTTCTAACGTAAAGTTGGTAGGTAAAGTCAAATTTTCCTAGTAATATTTGCATATGCTCTCCTGTTTAAATTGGCTTTCAGAACTTTCTTACAATTTTCTGAGAAATACCCACTTATAAATAGAACATCCCCGTTCAAAGTAGAAAAGCAATTTTCCCACACTTAGTTTTTTTTAATGTGGGAAAGAGACTAGCCTAGATGTTCACTTTTGTTTTATTGGCCAGTTTGCCTGTGCAATGCCTATTGCTATGCCAATACCATGTTGACTAAATTTCTATATCTTTATCCTTTATACATCCTTTCTACATTCATATAGTTCTGATATCTGCTCTTCAAAATTGTGTTGGATCTTCTTGCACTTGCCCTTTCATATTATTTTAGGGATGGGTTCCATAGGAAAATTGTATTGGAATTTGCTTAAAATTGCATCATAAATATAGGTTAATTTGGAACCATATCAAATGGTTTTAAAATTAAGTTTTCCTATCCATGAATATCTTTTTTCCATTTACTTAGGTAATCTTTAACGTTCTTAGATGATATTATGCAATTTTCTACAGAAAAGTCATTTAAAAACGTTTGTGGAATTTTTTCCATAAGTACCTATATTTTTCCTACATTTAAAAATGTTTGCAATTTTTTTCCCGTAGGTACCTTATATTTTTCCTACTATTATAAATGCTATATTTTATAAAATTAAGTATTCTAACTTGTTTTATAGAATATAAGAGCACAATTGACTTTGAAGAATTGATCATAAATCTTAATTAGTTCTTTTAGGTTTTCTATTCTGTTAAACAATCTACAAATAATGACCTATAGGGAGATTGGCCTGTAATTTTTATTTCTTATAATATCCATTTTTGGTTTTGGTATCAGTTATACTAGCTTTATAAAATAAACTGAGGGGTGTTCCCTTTTTAATAATTCCTTAGAAGAATTTAAATAACTCTAAATTTTGGATAGAATTAACTATAAAACTATTCTGTGTGTATGCATAGGAGAGAGAGTAAGATAAAGAGGGAAGAATAAGGACAGGAATATATAATTTTGATTTAATTTATTTAATGGCTACAGGGACATTTATGTTTTTATAAGAATAACAGCTTTATGGAGCTATTATTTATATACCGTAGTTTATTCATTTAAATTGTACAGCTTAGTAGTTTTTAATTTATTTGCTGAGTTGCCCATTTTTAATTATGTTATTTGTCTTTTTATTGTTGAATTGTTAGAGTTATTTATATATTCTGTATATAAGACCCTTATCAGATATATGATTTATAAGTATTTTCTCTTATTCTGTGGATTATCTTTTCACTTGTTTAGTGGTGTCCTTTGAAGCACCAAAGTTTTTCCTTTTGACAAAGTCCAACTTATATATTTTTGCTTTTGTCACTTGTGCTTGTGACATTATATCTAAGAAACCATTGCCTAATCCAATTTCAGAAATATTCACTCCTGTGTTTTTGTCCTAAGAATTTTATCATTTTAGCCCTTACATTTAGGTTTTGGCTACATTTTGAATTAATTTTTATATATGAGTTCAACTTTATTCTTTTGCACATGGCTATCCGTTTGTCCCAGCAGTATTTGCTGAAGAATATTATTTCTTCCATTGAATTGTCTTGGCACTCTTGTCATAATAAATTGATCATAAATGTAAGAATTTATTTCTGGGACCCTTAATTCTTAATACGTCCTTAATGTCTCTTTCATATGTCTATCTTTTTGCCAATGCTACACGTTCTTGATTGCTGTAACTTTGTAGTAGATTTTGAAATCAGAAAGTATGAGTCTTCCAACTTTGTTCTTTTACAAGATTATTTTGGCTACTCTTGGTCCCTTGCATTTCCATATGAATTTTAGAATCAACTTGTCAATTTCTGGGAGAAAAAAATGCCAGCTTGGATTTTAATAGCCCAGGCTGGTAGTGGAGAGAGGTGGAGGGAGTGGCTATATTCTGGTTGTATTTTGAAGATAGAATTAACAGGATTTGCTAACAGACTGTATATTGGTTAGGAGAAAAAAAGAAGAGTCAAGGATGATTCCAGGTTTTTTTGGTTTCGGCAACTGAAAGAACAGAATTTTCTTTAACAAAGAATGTTGTTGGAGAAGTCAGATATCAGTTCATATAATATCTTTTTTAGAAGGCCTTTGAAAGAAATTTATTTTGAGTCTTAGTATTTGGAAATACTTGTACTTCTCCCAAAAATTTGCTTTGTTTGTATATTTGTTTGTATCTAATGGGAACTGCAAGTTATGTGACTGGTTGCATTGGCTGCTACAAAATGCAGAACCACATTTGTGTCCCTTGTAGCAAATAGATAAAAATGTGTGTGTGTGTGTGTTTTTATTGACTTCATTCACATTTGGCCTTGTTTTTATCTTTTTCACTACTTCTAATTTGTTCTCTTATATGTTATATATTTTTATATACCTCCTTGAAACATTTTTAAGAACCAGCAGGGTTTCAATAAATAAAAATAAATTGTTTGCATTATATACCACCAAAAATAAAATGGGGGATAGTATTAATTTTCAAACACTAAGTTAAAGTTAAAAGTTAATTTAGATAGAGTCTTGTAGACTATTGTTAGGACTTGAGCTTTTTCTGAGTGAAAGGGGGTACCATTGCAGAGTTTCAAGTATAAGAGGGGCATGATTTGGCTTGCATTTTAAAAGGGATTACTCTGGCTAATATGCATAACACTCAAAGGAGGTGACAATTATTTTTGCAATTTTAGATATATTACAGCTAATACTGATACAGAAGAACGGAATTTTCCAGTCTCTAAATCATTTAATGTACATGTAGAAGAATTAAAGTTAGATGTCCTTCTTCAGAAGGCAGATCATTTACGTATGGATGAATCTGGCAAGTTGGAGAGTTTTGAACTACTTTGTGACCACAAAGAAAAGGTAAGAGATAGGTGACAATAACATTTCATATAGCTTTAATTTTTGATTTAATATATCATCTTATTCACATTATGACCATAATAATGATGTCACAGTTCATACAAGCTAAATAATTGATGCAAAATTACTTTATAAAATGACTAAAAATTTTAAAAGTAATTATGAGAGTTTATTAGACTCTAGGATCATAAAAGTGAGAATCAGAGTTATAATTACACTGATTTACTTTTGTTTGATTTTTATTAGTTTGTATATTTAATAAATATTTTATAACAGATAAATAATGAGACAGTATGCCAAAGCATATAGTACTACTTCTCTGGGGAGAGGAAAAACTACATTTTAAGTTTTCCGTCTAGTTATCAGTATAACAGCTATCGGTATTTAAAGCTGTTTCTGTCAATAGTCATTTGGTCATATTCGGCCTGAATCGGAAAAGCCCATTCCTCTCACCACTGCTGCTGGGGGGAAAAAAGAGTTTGCAATATCTGAGGATTTAGCATCTCAAAACACATTTAAACACATTGTCTAAAACTTATCTCCAGGAATACAGTTATCAGTAATTTAGGTAAAAAATGTGACAGCTCTTTTGAGTATATGCAATTCAGTTTACAGATATTATCTGAAATGCTCACTGAACTATTAGATTGATAGTAGATAACTTAGAAAAAAAAAGAAGAGCCCAGAGAAAATATATAGATTCTGGCACCTGTCCACTCTCTCCTCTGCATAGGCGATAGGAGGAGCTAGTGTTTGGATAATATGAACTCGTTTTAAGGTCCAGGTGTAACACTATATTAGGTCACATTTCTTAGCCATGAATATTTGGATTTAAAATGTTTCATACTTAAATATGTATATACATAGATTCAATCATCTATGAATATCAATTTACCTGCCTGAGTGTTTATAAGTTTCAGTAGAAAATAATTATAGTCTAAATAAGTTACTGAGTTAATCTAATGTGCAATTTTCTCTTTTCTTTTCAGTTTAGAGATGAAATAGAGTTTATGTGGCGGTTTGCTCGTGCTTATGGAGACATGTATGAGCTATCTACAAATACACAAGAAAAGAAACATTATGCTAATATTGGTAAGTATTTTGTAAAGATTGATTACTCTTAAGTGGCTATTAGGGTCTACAATAAACACTAGTGAATTTTAATTAAAGCTAAATTATCTTAGCTAAAACCAATATGTTTAATATATTTCAATATATCCTGATACCAAAAAAAATCATAATCTCAGAACAGAAAGGTATTTTTAAGACTAAAGTATATATTCTTTAAAAATATTTGAGTATATTAGAATAGGCAACTGAAAAAACTCAAATTTCATTTTTTAAGTTTATAGAATCATAGAAAGATAAGACATTAAGTGGCAGTGTTTAAGAAACAATAATAGGTGGAGGACAATTATCTTCAGCTGTAGTCTACTATAATTAAAATTATTCACCTTACTTCCTGTAATGTAGGACTCCAGGTACTGCAAAGAAATAAACCCTCGGACTTCAGTTTATATGGTTTTTTCAAAATGTATCTTGATGAAACAAGGTTAACCTTGAGTTGATCATTGTTTAAGCTGAGTGATGTGTATATGGTGGTTCATGGTACCATCACCTATACTTTTTTGTATATTTTTGAAATTTTTATAACAGCAGCAGAATAGCCAGAATGTCAAAGTATTGTTGTTGTTTCTTTTTATATCTCACCTTGCCTTTCAGTGGATTTCCAAGGGCTTTCTTGTAAAAACCCCTGCCATCCTTCTGAACTGACATCAAAAACCTTTTAATTCTTTGTTTATATTCCAAAGTCTTCTCTTTTCCAGGGTTTTATTCTCTACGATAGTGTGAGGAAGAAACAGTAAGAAAGATCTCACCCTGGTTTAGTGCCCTGTCATTTTTATTTCTAAGAAGGAAGTATTACCAAACTCCTTGTAATTATGTTTCTTCCACTTGGAAATTTCTTTTCTGAATGACCTTTGCACTTTCATTTTCCCCCAGTGGGTTCTTTACATATTCATCATCAGGTTTGTGGGGTGGTTTTTCTGTAGCAATCCAGTTTGCAGACCATGTACAAAATAGAATCCTAGAGAAGAGATTTATTAACTTCAAGGTAAATGAAAATTTAATGACAAAGAACAAAGGGATTTATTTTCATATCTATTGAGAAAATCAAAGTGTATCTATGTAAACTGTTCTAACATTCATCAATATTAAACACATTTCTTTCATAAACCCACCCTGGGTATTGTGCTGGCAGGTAGGAATAAGATAGCAAAATAGACATGTTCTTAGACTGCTTATAGCATTGTGGGGGAGGCAGTATTATTCAAATAATCACACATATAAAGAAACAAATTGAAATAAGCTGTTATTGAAGAAAAGTGCAGGGTGTTAAGAGAGTGTATAACAGAAAGAAGGATGTGATGGCAGAGAATGGAGGTTGATGCAGGGAAATCTTTCTTATGGAAGTAACAGTTTTCCATAGGTAAAATCATTTTAGATCTCTATTTTTAAATGGAATGGCAGTTTCATTGAGTTACTGTATGCAATGGTGAAATTGGAAAAAAAAATAGTTTGGAGGAAATTCAAGGACAAGGATGGAATATGGGATTAAAATAGGATATATCCCCAAAAAAGAAAAGTTTTTTGTGCCAAAAAAAAAGGAGTAAAGCCTCAGATGTGTTCACTCAGATATTGAAATAGATTAAAAAGGAGGCCTCTTATTTATCCATTAAAGAAATATTTATTCAAAATTACAGTGTCCAGGAACAATGTTAAAATGAGGGTTGGAGGAAGGGAGAGGAGAGAGAGAGGGAGGGACATGAATATGACTAAGATGGTCCCATACTAAGGAACTTACTCTAAGGAAAAGATCAATAGAGGCAGCCAGTATAATTCAGTGCATGGGGAGTAAGTGCTTAGGAACGGTAATGGCCAAGTACACTGGAGCTGAGAGCAAGGCAAGGATTCAGACTAGCTGTTGAAGAATGTTGGAATTCAGCATGAGTAAGGAAGAAGTGCACAAAGTTTTAGTATGTTTGAAATTGTTATGCTAAGGACAAATTTGATCACTAGAGAGAGCAGAATTCTTTCATAAAACTCTAAGTGAATGCACCATTATGCAATGTATTTTTTTAAATACTATGATCATAATTTGTATTCCAAATAAAATATGAATCTTATATTTAAAGGAACATTATTATAGTTTTCATAATTAACTGGTTGACATGAATGCCTCAGAAAGATGACACAATACAATTCTCTATGGGAAATAGTTTTCCTTTTGGTCTTCAACCGCATAGATGAGGCTGCAAAACCAGTTTGTATACCACTCAACTTCCTTTTATATTCTCAGTGATACAATCACCTCTATTTAAGGCCTGTCATCATGCACTGAAATTTTTATTCATTTGATGATATAGCTAAATTGCGGATTTAGTTTTTCATGGTTTTACATTAAACAGTATGTTTTTAATCATTCATTTAAAAATTACTAACCAATATTTGTTTATAATGTAATATCAGTTATTATTAAAATACTTTTTAAATTCTTTCCAATTTATATAGATTTCTATATGGGATGGTTCCCTTAATGGATAGAGCTATAGAGTGTCAATTTAACAAATTAACAAATAGGAGAATGGTTTTAGAATAGAAGATCCTTATTTACAAATATTATCTCAACTACTTATTTAGAAAGGCATTTTGCTTCTCATTGGACGGTCTCTTCAAGACAATAATAATAAAAATAATAATGAAGCAGGGAAGAAAGAAGAAGGTATAAAACAAAATAATCCCTTTTGAGAAAGATTTTCAGAATGCAGTTCTGTTTTGTTGTAAGCATTTTGATTTGTCAAGCCATTAGACAAGCCTCTATCCAAATTTATTATATTGTTACAAATTGTTCTAAAACTAAGTAGAATAATCTGGAAGAATTATTTATGTCACTGAGGCTATTCATTATCGTGAATGATTAGGCAAGAACTTCTCAAGGAAGCCTTCTCTCACTCCTTTAGACAGAGATACCCACCGTGCTGTGTACTCTGTGTACCCTGCTCTTATTCTTTGCATGTGATTTGTTTATATACCTGCAGCCCACTGAGCTGTGAATGCTTGAAAGGCAAGAACTGTGTCTTATTTGACATTTTATTCCCAGATTTTCACACAGAGTGGCACTTAGTAGAAACACAGTAAATGTTGTTTGAATGGATTACGAAAAACAATTTCTATGTTTTTAAGTAATGATTAAATGACTTTTCTTGCACTTAGTTAAATCGGTTAGTCCAGTGGGTGTCAAAATTGAGCATACATCGGAATCATTAAAACACAGATTGCTGGCCCTACCCCCAGAATTTGTGACTGAGTTTGTGGCTGAGAAGTTGCTTTTGTAACAAGTTTCCAAGTGATGCCGATGCATTTGGTCTTGGGACTGTAACTTGGGAACCACTGAGTTAATTCAATAATACACTTCCTACTAACTCATATCAAAGTGCTAAGTACAAGTTCTTTTATCTTTCAGGAAAAACTTTAGGTGAAAGAGCTATTACTAGAGCACCCATGAATGGACACTGTCATCTGTGGTGAGTATATAGGATTTAAACAGTCTTTTAACTTCTAGTATGCCTCTTTATAAATTAAAGTGGATTTTTCAAAGTATTGTTGACCCAGATATATATAGTTGATAGTACAGAAACTGTTCTTGGTTTTGTTTGTTCACATATTTCATTGAAAATTTCATGTTTTTTTTTGTTTTTTTGGAGACAGGATCTTGCTTTGTTGCTGGGGCTAGAGTACAGTGGTGTCATCATAACTCATTGCAACCTCAAGCTCCTGGGCTCAAAGCGATCTTCCCAGTGGAGCTGGGACTACAGGCCCACTCCACCTAACCTGGCTAAATCTTTATAGTTTTTGTAGAGATGGGGCCTTGCTCTGTTGCTCAGGCTGGTCTTGAACTCCTGGCTTCAATCAATCCTCCTGCCTCAGCCTCCCAAAGTACTAGAATTATAGGTGTGAGCCACCATGCCTGGCTGAAAATTTCATAAATTAATCTAAGATGATGAATGATAATTAAATATAGTTTAATATAACATTTTATTTAAAAACAAATATTAAAATAATTTCATGTTTCTAACTGAAAGATGGAAAGAATGCTTCAAAGAATAAAAGCACATCAGCCTTGTCTTATACTTTGATGAGTCGTGCTGTACAAATTCCATAGGTCAAGAGCAGCCAATTATAATATTAAGGAGACTTAATTAGTTGGATGAGCATAGGTAAATATCCTTGGGGCAGAAAAAAAATTAATCTTGATTATGGTTGTGTTTTGGACCTTTTATATATTTATATAAATGTTATTTTATAAATATAAATTATAAATTATAAAACACAAATAAGAATATATTGTTTTTAGTGAATATTATTCCTTTTACTTATAGTTGCATTTGCACAGCATTTTTTTTTTTTACTTCCTTAGGTATTCTTTTTTCTTCTTCCCAGCAATACATGTACCTTAGATGTTAGGAAGATAAAGTAATAAATATGCAGACCTTTCCTGAGCGTAGGTTTCCAGAAATCCACCCCTTTTTGGGGTTATTTTATTCCCCATAGAGGTACTTTTAGGTAAAGTCTCCCTCAAAATGGCTCCCTTTCCACAGGTCCACATTTGTCTCACAGGGAAGTCATTTTTGTCCCACTCAAATCCGAAGTACAAAACCATTTTCCCAAAGCAGACCCGTTTCTTCACTCTGCTCTCAGCAGGGGGAGCTCTACACACAAACCCACTTAAAACTTCCCTGGGCAGGAATCAGCTAACGTTTTATGTATCTCCAGACTCTAGGGGACATACACCAAAATATGAGTAGCCTTTTGAAGCTGCTCTGGGAGGAGCAGGTAACATCATGGTACAGATTTTTAAGATCACTTCCCTAATATATAAGGGTCTTGACTATTATTTCTATAGCCAGGTTTACCTAGATCATCTAATTAATTAATACATAATGCTAATACTAATAAGTTAACATATGTATGCGTTAAGTGTGTCTGTTCTTCCACTACTACTAAAAGTAACTGTAACGAATTTGTGCTGACCAAGCCATACTCTCTCTATCTCCTTTGATATTGGAGGTGTTTGGGAGCTGGTTAGCCCTCTGAGGATACAGAAAGACCACCCAAGTCCTGCTCTGAACCCTGAGCTCTCTCTTCTCCTCTCCCTCCCCTCTTCTTCCTCCTCGGTTATTCTCTCTGTGCTATCCTATTTCTTCTCCCCTATATGTATCTGTACCCATGAAGAATCACATTAAAAATGTACATTTCATGTTAATCCTCAATTTGAGGACATTTATCAGTGTGGGTTTCCAAATTTTCATAGAGGAACAATGTTGAAATTTCTTTGAGGGCTTCATAAGTACCTTGAGCTATATCTTGTGAGGCTAGATTATGTTGAACTCCTCCCTTAGTGGGTTTCCCAGTCTGTCCTGGACTAATCTGGCCACTTCTCCTATGTTCATCTTTTTTTCATTTTTTGTTGTGAACTAATTGCCTTGTTTATACCCATAGAATTTAACCCCAAGATTAAATCTTATCAAAATACACACAGAATAATGATCCAGTTGTGTTTCACATGATTTCTTATTCAATATCAATTTTTAATTTAAAAAATATTAAAATTTAATCAGTTGATAAAAATTTAATAAATTTAAATGTCAATTTAATCTTAATTCTTAGACTGTATTGTGTCCTACTGAATGCAAAAGTTCCCATTCAGTTAAATAGTAGAGGTTTAAGGTGATTAAAAATAAAAAGAGAAATTTAGACTTTGACTTGAGAAACAATGGGTGGGATTTAGGTGAACTGATTCCATAACTAACTAATAAAATGTTAAGAAAAGATCTTATTCTGCTGGAATCTTTTTCAGTATATTAAGATTGAACTAAGATTGAATTTATTAGTATGTTAATAAAACATTTTCTTATTCATTTAGTATGAATGACAAACTATAGCCTGCAGATTAAGTTTGACTGCCTGTTTTTGTAAATAAAGTTTTATTGGGGCACAGCCATACCCATGCATTTGTGCACAGCAACAGAGTTGAGTAGTTGCAAAAAAGACTGGCCTCAAAGCCTAAAATGTTCACCATCTGGCCCTACAGCTAAAGTTTGCAGACGTGTGGTTTACGGTATATATGATGAGCCTTCAGTTTAAAAAAAAAGATGTAATCTTTAAGGATAATTTTTCATAGAGGTTAATATTTTGGAATGATGGAAAAAACACCTCTCACTTTGAAGACTTAGTTTTATCTTCATCTTTTCCAAAATGAAATTGCTTTGTATCTTTATGGCCACATAGGCTTTCTATAAGATTCTGTTGTTTTTGTCATGCTGGCCAAAAATACATCTAGAATAAAGAGAATAAAGTCATCAATGGATTTGTAGTTTGTTCGCCAAAAAGGCCTGATCTTAATGTAAGTAATGTCTTACATATTTGTTGTGCTCTACTGTTTGCAAATTATATCCACATGCCTTACAGCATGTGAGTCACAGAACAGCATGTTTTCATTTTATAGATGGGGTGAGCAAGGCACGGTATGTGTGTGTGTGTGTTTGTGTGTGTATATGTGTGTTAGTTAATAATCAGGGCCACACAATAAGTGTAAAAACAGAAATTAGAACCTAGATTCTGTATTCTTAAATGCTCAGTCTTTTTTGTAGTATAGTATTCTACCTCTACTTTCTCTTAGTATAAATAGCATTGGTGCTGAATCAGAAATACTACAGGGAAATTAATGGAGTTTTTTAGTAGTGGTTGAAACAATATCGTTGTCAATTATTAAGGATATATTCAATGGCAATGCAAAAAAACTAGTGTTCTTGTCAGAGTTATGTAGTTAGAACGACCTCTAGATGGGATTAATATACCATATTGTGAACTAGCTTTCTTCAGAGTTCCCGTCAACCTGAGAGTTTGAGGAATAAAATGTTAAATTATTTTTTTAATTAACAATATAAAAATAACACACACACACTCACATACATACACACACACAGATAGAATTGACTAAAAGAAAAGAAGAGATGAACCTTTGGGAGATAGTGGCCAGGTAAGCTTTGAGATATGTAAGAAAATAAATAGTATTTTAGACTTTAAAGAAGCAGATTTCAAAAAGATTATGAAAATGTAAGATTCTAGTGACAGATTACTTAAAAGGGAACATATACATATTTCATATAATGATATTTATAAATCATGCATTTTCTCCTTTTTTTCCCTCTTTACTCAGAGTAACTTGGAGACATTGTGTTGAAAGAGCAAAATAAAAGCCTAGAGCTGTGCATAAGTAGTTCCAATTTTCAGAAAATAGAAGACTGACTCTACCACTGTAGACCAGTGAACATAGCATCTATTTCGTTGATTCTAGGAAGAAATACAAAGAGTTAGTTGGGTTGTTTTGTGAGTCTCTAGATGAGGAAGTAACTTCAAGTAGACCCAACTTAGAGTTTTCTAAAAATGTGACATGATCTGTTTTTTATTTCCTTGCTAGTAGAGTATGGAAATTAGCCTAGTATATCTGGATTTAGGCAAGGCATTGAGCCAAGTTCACTCATAATATTCTTTGGACAAGATGTAGAAATGTGAGCAAGCTGCTGGGCTACCCATGCTGACCAAGATTTTGAGCCTCAGTTGTTCAACAGATCACTGTCATTCTGGGGGTGATTCTAGGGCCAGGTCTATAACTGAGATCCCAGTGCATTCAGTAATTTTGTCAGTGGATAAAGGTATAGGAGGTATGCTTATAAAAGTTACAGATAACATAAAATTAGGAGTAACACGGTATATGATGGATGATGATAGTAATTCAAAAGATTTTAATATGTTGAAAAGATACCTAACAAGGTGTGAATTAATAGAAATAAATATGGAGGGGAAAGATGGAGAGAAAGGTGTCAAAAGTGACTAAGGACATTAGGGAAAACAGATGGAAATTTTAATAAATTGCTGAGCTTGGTTAATAATATTGTATTAATATGGTTCATTATGAGAACTGTTTATCACTATTGATACAATTATGACAAATGTACTGCAATAATGTAAGATGTAAACAATAGGGAAAACTAGGTGTGGGGTATATGGGAACTGTCTCTACTATCATGACTTTTTTGTAAATCTAAAGCTATTCTAAAAAAAAGTTATTTAAATAGAAAGTGGCCCAAGATTTTAAGACCAAATAAATTGGAAAATGATAATGCCCACGACAAAAATAGGGAGTTTGGGGAGGTATTTGTGTGGAATTTTGGAAGTATTGGAATTGCTCTCCCATCTGGAACTCTTTGGGAAGAATGATAGAACAGAATGGCAGAGAGTGTTTCAAAAGAACATGGTGAATAGACTATTTGAATAGGCCTGTATATGTTAAAGAAATAGAATAAATAATTAATAACCTTCCAAAATAGAAAGCACCAAGCCCAGATGAGTTCACCGGTAAATTCTACCAAATATTTAAGGAAGAAATTATACCAATACTCTATAATCTCTTCCAGAAGATAGAAGAAAAGGCTATACGTCCAACTCAGTCTGTGAGGCCAGCATTACCCTAATACCAAGACCAAATAAAGACATTATAAGAAAAGAAAACTACAAACCAGCATCTCTCATGAAACTTATTTCCCACCATTGAGAAACTAAGATGAGGAACAAGACCAGGATGTCCTTTCTCACTACTGCTTTTCAACATTGTCCTAGAAGTTATAGCTAATGCAGTAAGACAAGAAAAGAAAAGTTTTGCAAATCAGGAGGGAAGAAATAAAACTGTCTTTGTTTGCAGATAACATGACTATCTATGTAGAAAATTCAAAACAAATCAACCAAAAAACTTTTAGAAATAAGCAATTATAGCAAGGTTGCAGTATACACAATTAATGTATAAAAGTCAATCACTTTGTTATATACCAGCAATGAAGAAGTGGAGTTTGAAATTAAAAACACATTACTGTTTACATTAGCACCCCCAAAATTGAAATACACAGGTAAAAAAACTAATAAAATATTTATAAGATCTATATGAGAAAAACTACAAAACTCTGATGAAGGATGTCAAAGAAGAACTAAAGAAATGGAAAGATGGTCCATGTTTATGGAGAAAGGGACTCAATATTGTCAAGATGTCAGTTTTTCCCAACTTGATCTGTAGATTCAATGCAATCTAAATCAAAATTCCAGCAATTATTTTGTGGATGTTGGCAAACTTAGTTCATACAGATAAGCAAAAGACCCAACTCAATATTGAAAGGGAAGAAGGCAGTTGGAGAACTGACACTACTTAACTTAAAAACTTACTATAAGCTACAGTAATCAAGACAGTATGGTATTGGCAAAAGAATAAACAAATGGACTGATCTTTGATAAGGAAGCAATGGCAATACAATGAAACAAAGTTAATCTTTTCAACAAATGGTGCTGGAACAACTGGACATCCACATGCAGAAAGAATGAATCTAAACATAGATCTTATACCCTTCACAAAAATTAACTCAAAATGGATCATAGACCTAAATGTAAAATGCAAAATTATAACTCCTGGAAGATAACATAGGAGAAAACCTAGATGATTTCAGAGGTACCAGTGACTTTTTAGATATATCACCAAAGGTAGAATCCATAAAAGAAATAATTGATAAACTGGACTTCATTAAAATTTCTGTGAAAAACAATGTAAAGAGAATGAGAAGATAAATCATAGACTGCAAGATGCAAAATACACATTTGATAAAGGACTGTTATATAAGATACAAAGAATGCTTTAAATTCAACAATAAGACAAAAACCAATACAGTGTAAAAATGGACAAAAGACCTGAACAAGACACCTCAGCAAGGAAGATATACAGATAGCAAGTAAGCATGTGGAAAGATGTTCAACATCATATGTCATTAGGGAATTGTAAATTAAAACAAGAGTAGATACCACTACACACCTATTAGAATTGCCAAAATCCAAAACACTGACCACACCAAATGCTGACAAGGATGTAGAGCAACAAGAACTCTTATTCTTTGCTGGTGGGAATGCAAAATGGTATATCCATTTTGGAAGACAGTTTAGCAGTTTCTCACAAAACTAAATACACTCTTACCATAGGATCTAGCAATCACACTCCTTGGTGAATACCCAAAGGAGTTGAAAACCTATGTCCATGCAAAACCTGTACATAAATGTTTTTAGGAGCTTTATTCATAATTGCCAAAACTTGAAAGCAAGTGAGATGTCCTTCAGTAGGTGAATGGATAAATAAATTATGGTACATCCAGACAATGGAATATTATTTAGCACTAAAAAAAATGAGCTGTCAAGTCATGAAAAAACATGCAGTAACCTTAAATGCATATTACTAAGTGAAGAAAGACAATCTAAAAAGGCTATGTACTATATAATTCCAATTATATGACATTCTGCAAAAGGCCAAGCTATAAAGATGGTAAAAGGATTAGTGAGTGGTTGCCAGGGGCTGGGAGAAGGAAGGGATGAATAGGCCCAGGATTTTTAGGAAGTGAAGCTATTCTGTAAGGTACTACAATGATGGATACATGTCATTTTACACTTGCCAAAATCCATGTAATATGTATATCACTAAGTGTGAACCCTAATGTAAGCTATGGACTTTGGGTAACAATATGTCAAGGTAGGTTCATTGATTTTAACAAATGTACTACCATGGTGTGGGATGTTTATTGTGGGGACAGGAGGTATATGGGAACTCTCTGAAAGTTCCATTCATTTTTGCTGTGAACTTAAAAATGCTCTAAAAAATAAAGTTTGTCAACTAAAAAAAAAAAAAAAGTACATAGTGAGGTCTGAGGCCAACAGTGGCAGTTTTCACAAAGGCTCTCCAGAGTATTTTTCCATTAATCTGCTTTTCTTAAAGGTGCAATCTCTAGAAAGGTTTGTATTGGATGTAGAGAATTACATGAAATTCAATCTCATCTTAGAATCTGTGAGTAGTAGTATATCCTAATTTAGTTAAGTTCTAAGATCATTTTTAATAGGTTGATATACTTATTCATCTTGCTTTTCACTGCAGCAGATTCTGCTGAATACATGGAAACTAAAAATGAAGAAATAAAAGTAGCCATTTTTTTGGTTGTGTACAGGTGGTGTGAATTATGTCATCTTTTGTGTCCAGGAATAGTCTTATTGTTCCAAATTAAGAAAATTGTTCATTTCACTTTTGTACTTGGAAATTATGATTATTCATAGAAATGATCAAGATAAATAACTTCCAAAGTTATATTTTTCATCTTAGTTATTATGACACTGCACATAAAAATTAACACCTACTCTTTAAATATTTAGGTAACTAGATAATTTGCCTTAGACAAAAACACTCTGAATCATACTCTGAAGACTTTCTTTTCTTTTTCTTTTCTTTTTTTTTTTTTTTTTTTGAGACAGAGTCTTGCTGAGTCACCCAAGCTAGAGTGCCATGGTGACAGCCTAGCTTACAACAACCTCAAACTCCTGGACTCAAGCAAGCCTCCTGCCTCAGCCTCCTGAGTAGCTGGCACTACCGGCATGCACCACCACGCCCGGCTACTTTTTTCTATTTTTAATAGAGATAGGGTCTCACTCTTGCTTAGGCTGGTCTATAACTCCTGAGCTCAAGGGATCCACCTGCTTCAGCCTCCCAGAGCGCTAGGATTGCAGATGTGAGCCACCATGCTCAGCCTTTACTCTGAAGACTTTCATATGGACAGAAACACTCTGAATGTGGAAAAGTCACATATCCTCAATTTTTAGAATAAATAAACAAATTGCTGAACAAATATTGTATGCAATTTATAGTCAAATATTTTTGTAAATTTTGTATTCCTAGTGGAAAAAAGTAAATAATCCATGGGATACACTATTCTGTTTTTCCAGAAAGGTTTGAGGGAGACAAAGAATTTTGTGAAAAAACATACTCTAAAAATTACCCTTAACTTTATTTGGTTTTAGTCATAATATTTATTTTTATTTTCAATGATATTAAGGGAGACCATGAATTTTTATTTTTATTTCCTAAGGAGGGAATGAGTTTTAAAAGCTTGGTTTTAATAATGTTTTTAAATTTATAAATCTATTGATGTGTTTTTCAATTTAATACTCATGTGATTAGACTTTCTTAGAGTTTTTTGACTTTGATGTTGATGATGACCATGATAGTGGCAGGTAACATTTATTGACACTCTCTACATGCCAGGCAATATGGTAAGCACATTATCTGTTTTAGCTCATTTTACCCTTACAGTATACACAGAAGTATTGTTAGTATCTCCAGTTATAGGTGA
Organism: Mirza zaza; assembly: GCA_008750895.1. Lineage (NCBI taxonomy): Eukaryota > Metazoa > Chordata > Mammalia > Primates > Cheirogaleidae > Mirza > Mirza zaza. The sequence continues at coordinate 41,383 of VSMD01109080.1, read as the reverse complement.
GGGGACTGGCCTCATGTTAATCGCAAGTATTAATGTTTATTACTCTTAGGGCCCTTGTATCTATAAAAATACTTTTTTCTAAATATTAATGAATGCTTTAGAGATTTTTGTAATGTTAGACTTTGGCGGTATTTGAATAAAAATTTATACAATAGCCACTGTTTCTATTCTTTTCAGGTATGCAATTTTGTGTGGTTATGTATCTGAGTTCGAGGGCTTACAAAACAAAGTCAACTATGGACATATCTTCCAGGTATTTCTTAACATTAAAACTGTTTACATGTAGCTATGTATTCCATTAACAGGTATAAATCAGATTATTCAACAATTTCAGCTCTAGGAATTTGTTGTTTTTTTAAAAAACAGGAAATGAATTGGCACACTTTAAATAGTACTGTGACAAAAAGAATCTAACTATTAATATTTGGGTAATTAAAGATTATTATTATCCAAGATCCTGAAAAATGTCACAGAGTAGATGAGTATTATTTTTCAAAGATAGAGGATTAGCCTTTGGGTCATGAGCTCACCGACATCATAAGTGTGACTGGGACTAAGTAGTTAACAATATCCACATGTTGACTTAGTGGGGAAGTAGGATCCAATCTAGGGGCTTAAATTTACCATGATAGACAAACAAAATAAGTAATCCATATACACATAATTTCTTATTTGCCTCTGGTTATAATAGCTCAATAAATAATCCCTTGGGGTCAATAATTACAGGGACAACCAACAGTTACCTGTAACCATTTTGATAATGCCAGAGGAATAGATTCCTCTCCCATCTAGTTCTGCTACTTTTTCTTGCATTGTACCCTATTCCATGTCATTTGCTATCTGGAAGCTCATTTCTGATTCAGTATCGGCTAGTTAAGTCATGGGCAGACAAGCATTTGCCTTTGGTATCTTCTATTTTTATTGCAACATTTTGGCTTTACATTATACATAACCTTGTTAAATCATAGTCATAGTTCTGGTTATGGTTGCAAGCAATCATTTTTGATAATTGAATTATTGATAATAATAATTGTATTGTATTAATGATAAGCATGGGATGGAGACTGAGATAACATTAAAAACTGTTTTAGAGTTTAGTAGGCATTGGCATAGTTCCATTCGACAACATCTGAAACTTGGGAGATGACTTTTCCTTTGTATGTTTCTTTCAGGAGCATCTAGATAAAGCAATCCAACTTTTGCCTGAAGAATCCTTTTTGTATTACCTCAAGGGAAGATATTGTTATACTGTAAGTTGAATGCCCTTATTTATAAATCTTGTTTGCATATACTATGATTATGTGATACATTTTCAGTGACTTATTTATGCTTTTATTTTTATCAAGTGCCCACTTTAGGGAGAATTATAATCAGTATACATTTTATATGAATGTATAATATATACATTTTATACTTTTATATGAATTTATGGTTTATACATATTTTAAAAATTGATAATATATATTTTATAATTTATACACTTATAACTCTATATATTTATATATTATATGTGATATTTTTTATATATATATATGGATAAATGTATAAATCCACCACATACTGGTAGATCTTCACTCACATTTTTTAGTGATTAATAGAATAGGAGACCAAAAAAAGTATTCGTAAGCATGGAAAACATTGGAACCTCATATTAAATAAGCTTGATCTAATAAACAAATATGAAAACATGCACCTAATCACTGGCAAATATATACTTTCTTAAGCATATGTAGAATGTTTACTAAAATGGACCATATATGAGGCTATGAAGCAAGTCTTAATAAATTTCAAAGAGTTGCTATCATGCAATTTTCTGACCATAATGCAATTTGCTCAAATTGAAATTTCTTAAAAATCATAGAAAATGATACTAAAATCCCCAGGTAGATGTCATTTTATTCCTCCTCATTTAATAAAATTTTAAAATATCAGAATGAGGTGTTGCAAGGATATGGAGCAACAGATATTCTTACATTGTTGTGGAAACAAATCAGCATAACCATCTAGGAAGCAATTGAGTATTATCTTTTAGATTTGGTTACTTACCTGCCATATGATACACAGTGGTGCCTACCCTACAGAATCCCTTGCAAATGTGCTCCAGAAAGAGTGTCTAAGAATGCCTCTAGCAGCCTTGTTCAGAAGAGCAAAAAAATAGAAAAGACCCAAATGTCCATTGACAAAAGAGGAATACAAGAATTGTTGATGTGGAAATCATACGGGTGAGAGGGGGACAAGGGGATGGGTGAAATCATACCTAACAGGTACAGTGTACACTATCTGGGTGATGGGCACGCTTATAACTTTGACTCAAGCAGGACAAAAGCAATTCATGTGACCAAAACATTTATATCCCATAATAGTCTGAAATTAAAAAAAAAAAAAGAACTGTTGATGTATGTTTAAATGATGGTATATTTTCAGTGTTTTAAATGACTGAACTTCAGTTATATTCAATATGTTGTATGAAATCTTAAAACCATAATGTTAAGTGAAAAAAAAACCAAGTCATACAAGGAAATAAACAATATGATATAATTTTTTACAAAGTTCAAAACAAAGCAAAAACAAGCATACCAATGAGTGAAGTATGTAGAGAAATAAGGAAACAATTAAAAAAAAAATAGAGGATAATGGCTACCTAGAAATCTAAAAGATGGGTCTGAGAAGGAAGATGCTTCCTGGGGTTGGGGAGCTACATCATTAACTTTTAAGTATTCATTTCTGAACCAGTCTAATCTTTTAGAATAAACATCTAATATTCATATTTAGAGAAAAAATGAAAAATTTTAAAAAATAAACAGTAATGTGAAATTTAGTTTTGGTGGTTATTGGTTAAAATAATCTTCCGGATTGTAACTATGTCTACTGGGCCCTCATTCTACACTCCCTTTGGGTTGGGGATCCTTGTTTTGTTTACATTTCTGAGATGCTGCTTCTGGGTCAGGAGGTTGGTTGGCAGCACAGAGCAGGCAAGAAGAGAGCAAAGGCAGTCTTTGCGGCTACTACATGCTGTTCAAAGAATACTCTGTGGTCGTCTTAGAGTCTCAGATGAAATAAAGAAACAGGATCGGCATTATTCCCCACCCCACCCCTTTTTCTTTGATTGGACATAGATTATATCAGGAGTATTTCGAATTGGTTCTGAAACCAGTGCTTCTAGAGCTCATGATTTCTTAAAATTATGAAAAGGAAGGCAAATATTAATATTAATACCAAAGGGTGATATCTCATATATATTATTTATGGATATATATTTAATTTATATTTGTATATGTTCTATTTATATGCACATATATATGTATACATACACACATACATCTAACTGGGGAAACATTATCTATTCAAAAGGTGAACAAAAACTTTCTAAGTATGATGTTCCTCTGTATTTGCAGATATCAAAACTGAGCTGGATCGAAAAAAAAATGGCTGCTACTCTATTTGGAAAAATACCATCTTCAACAGTACAAGAAGCTTTGCAAAATTTCCTTAAGGTACATTTTGTCAATCCATTATTTTAATGTCCAACAGTTACCATCTCTAATCCCTGCTACCCTTCTTATCAAGGAAATCTTTTCTCTATGAGAAGCCCTAGTTTGAATCCTATTAATACTTTTGGGTATTGGATGTTGTTTAAGCCTCTTATAATGCAAGTTATATTTATTTGTTTGTTTTTGAGACAGAGTCTTGCTCTATCACCAGACTAGAGTGCAGTGGTATCGTCATAGCTCACTGCAACCTCAAACCCCTGGGCTCAAGAGATCCTCCCACCTCAGCCTCCTGATAGGTGGAACTACAGGTGTGCACCATGATGCCCTGCTAATTTTTCTATTTTTAGTAGAGATGGGGTCTCGCTCTTGCTCAGGCTGGTTTAGAACTGACTTCAGCAATCCTCCCACTTTAGCCTCCCAGAGTGCTAGGATTACAGGCCGCAAGTTATATTTTAAATGTAAACTTCTTAGTGCAGCTAACTATGCCCTAGGTCCTAGAAATAATAGTCTACTTTTAAACAATAACTCAGCAGCCTAAATGAAAGTTTAGGTATAGCAGCTCTTACTATGAAATCCAGGAGTAGCTTTCCAAGTCATGTGAGCACGTGCAGAAACAGTTATACCCTGGTTATTAGACTTGGTCCCAATACTCCTGATTTACCTAATATAGAACTAGTTTAGTCTTAAATAATTAAAAAATGCCAAAAGGAAGAGTTATCTTAAAAGCCCCCTCCTAAGTTGCAGACACATCGATGGAAGATTTTTGGAGCATGAGAACAAATCACTATTTTCCTTCCTATCTTAAAATGTATAATTGCTGTACTAATACAACTCTGAGTAGTAATAAGTATGTAGGCACATATATAAATGTATAATATATCCACCCATATAATCAACTTCCTCTTGGGCTAACCCCTTCACCTTTCTCTGGAACCAGTTATAAAATCTTAGTTACTAAATGTGTTTTCCTTTCCAGCCTACCTAGTTCAGGTTTATAAAAATACAGAGGAGATCAGCCTCTGAGCTGTGTTATCCAGCATCTTGTACATGCTATTATTTGTGTTGTATTTCAGGGATGGATTTTATAGATTGAGAGGGAATTTGGAAATCAAGTAGTCTAAAATGTAGAGTAGATTTCCTCTCACTTTCCATCTCTAGCCTGTGGCCAGTGGCTGTCTAGAGTGCTATACGAAAAAATAAGTGTTCTGAAATCAAGCACGAGCCCAACAGAAAAAAGTACAGGAAATAAAAGCACAAGAGCCATACGTTTATTTTTTTGTTTAACATGATCTTTTTTGTTTTTTAAAAAGGGAATTAATAGCTCAGGAACTTAACTTGTTCAGTTTCACACAATGGCATTCAAAGATTTGATTTAAGATATGAGTGAAGTCTAAGACTGCATCATCCCCATTTCTTCACCTTTTTTCTACCACTGAGAATTAGTTCTCTCATTTTAAATTTTATAAGAATATGGATCATGGTATATTTAAGATAAAATATCTCTATAAAAGGTGCCAAGTTAATTAGCAAAAATGTTATTTGAACTTGAAACTCATTTCCTCATAATGTCAAAGTTATAATTGGGGATTAGATTTTCAGAACATTACAAAAGTGCCTGAAATAAAACAGATAAAATCAACAGTGGTAAATGGGCTGGGTGGGGCAGCTTGCGCCAATAATCCCGGCTACTCAGGAGGCTGAGGCGGGAAGATCACTTGAGGCCAGGAGTTTGAGACCAGCCTGGGCAACATAGCAAGACCATATCTCAAAAAAAAAAAAAAAAAAAAATGGTAAGTGGCACAATAATGTAGAGGTAAAGAGTGAAAATTCTGGAACCAGACTTCCTGGTTAAATCTCAGCTCTATCACTTACCAGCTGACTAACTTGGACACGCTACTTAACCTCTCTCAATTCAGTAAATAACATGGAGATAATAGTATCTACCTCATAGAGGTGTTATGAGGATTGTATACATTAATACAAGTAAATTGCTTAGAGTATGCCTACCACTTATAAGCCCCCAATAAAAACTCACAGAATTTTAACTGTGTTAAAATATAAACATTTCCACAAACCATCTTGGGGATTCCACCATTTGTTCATGACTTAGACTTCTGAATGAAAGTGTGTTCCATGGTGTTTGTCACAAGGGAGTGGAAAGGCATCCAGAATGCTCCTCCCGCATTTACTGCCACAGCTGAGGGTACTGCGGAGCCTTGCTGTGGAGGGTTACGGCTGTGGAGGGGCTAAGACATCCGGGAGATGGAGGAGAGGATCCCACACCCTAGGAGGGTCTGTAACCCCCATCCCCACAGGAGGCCAAGTTGTTGGGACCCAGACTATGGGACTCCTGTCCCCAATCCCTCCCTCTCAAGGGCCAGGCATGTGTCTGCAGAGCCATCCAGTTGGGTCCCACAGAGGTCGAGAGCACTGGCTTTAGTGTCAGACAAATGAAGCTGAGACCTGAACCTTTTCCTGTCTGAATGACCCGGACACATTTCTTTATTTCTCCTACTCTCAAATTCTTCATATGTGCAATGGACGTCATAATGTTGATACCTACTCTGTACAGTTTTTGTGGAGATCACATTAAATAATACATGTAATTTTCTTGGCCCAGAGTCTAGCATGTCAAATGTCCTAACTAAAAATAAATGTTAGCTACTATTATGTTGCTCTTATATCAGGGAAAATCTTGACCTCCACAGCCACAAAGCATGCAGGGAGGTGATTTTAGACAACTTGTGTAGTCATCTGTGAATCGCTGGTAGGAATTCTTTCAAACTGTATCGTGGTTCCCACCTCATCCAAAATTCTGGCAGGATACTCTATGGCAGCAGCTCTCAAACTTGGCTATACATTAGAATCGTCTGGGGAGTTTTAAAAAATGTCAACCCAGGCCACAACCCAGACAAATTGTTTCAGAATCTCTGGCTATATTGAAATATAGTTCATAAGCAATAAATTATACCCATTTTAAGTGCATAGTTCAGTGAGGTTTGACAAATTTATATACCCATATAACTGCCACTATTTTAAGATACAGAGCACTTTCATCACCCTAGAGAGTTATGTTTGCTCCCTTGCTATAAATTTTCCCCACCCCCTGCCCCAGGTAACTACTGGCCTGCTTTCTGTCACGTTAGCATAGTTTTGCCTTTTCTAAAATTTTATGTAAGTGAAATCATATAGCTTGTACTTTTTTGTATATTTAGCTTTTTTGGCTCAATATAATGTTTTGAGATTCATTCATTTTATTGAGCATATCAGTAGTTCCTTTCCATTGCTGAGTAATAATCCATTATATGGATAGAACCACAATTTGTTTATGTGTTAACCTATTGATGGACATTTGAGTCGTTTCCAGTTTGAGGCTATTATTAATACAGATAAATCTTCTGTGAACATTCATATACAAGCTTTTGTGTGGACATCTTTTTATTTCTCTTAGGAATTGTTGGGTCATATGGTATGTGTTTTTAAAACTTGATCAGTGTTTTTAAAAGCCTTGAGGCAATTCCAGTGGCAGCCAATAGGATGGCTGGAAAACGCTGGACCAGAAGATGGGTGTGTGTAGTTAGATGATAAGTGTGGCAGTCTTAGGGTGCAGGCTGCCCTGATTGCACCCTCTGTTTGCAATCATATGATCCCTGATTCTCTATTAGTGGCTTCACCAGCTGCAGAGCTTTCTGCTATGTCCTGATATGGTAGAAGGCTGCTGCCTGGCTTATGAAATGTTTTAAAGCAAAACTAATTTATTAAACAGTGTTTATTAAGCATATAACTAGTAGCAAGCACAGTGTCAAATGCTTGGAACACAGAAATGACCAAAACAGTTCCTGCCTTCAAGGAACTTGGATAGCCAAGACCAAGCGGACATGTATAATATACTTTGCCAGCTGTAAGGATGAAGAATCTTCTAAGAGCCTCTGTAGAAACTTCTCCTTAATTAGAACATTATACTGACTACTGCTGCCCTCCTTGTAATTCACCCAAGGCCTTTGGTAAAAGGTCAGAATCTGCACCACTTTAGGAATTCAATGTCGTTAATAGCCTGTGTTCCTTTGGGCTTCATTATTTTTAACCATGAGAACAAAAAGAGGTGTTCTGATTTATAATCACTTTAGTTAATTAAGCATAGGTCTTAAGATATATATGTAGAGTTAAAATGCCAGTATTAAAGAAATAAGATGCTTATGTTCATGCACTGGGGCAAGTTATCCAGAGGGGATCTGGACAGAGCTAGAGTAACCATTGGACATAGAAGAAGGCATCACTGAGCAAAATTCAGTCTAAGTTCCTCCTATTAGGATGACTGAAGAAATGAACTTACCAAACTAGAAACATTGAAATGGAAATGATTAGGCAAGAGAGAAGAAATAGGAGAACCAGAACCCATCAGCACTATGGATGGCTCTACAGGATGTTCAAGGCTCTGGCTAGGATGGAATGTGACAACTTCCTTTAACTGTTTGTGGCTTTACTGTCTCTCCAGCAGGTTCCACACCAAGTCCAGACACTGTTCACCTACTTGGTCTTAAAGAGTTCCACCCAGTCTGGCTCCCCACCCCAGGAGATTTGTTCTCCTCCTCCCAGAACCCTTACCTTTTGGATTCTGCAGAGATTAAAATGTCCTTTACAAAGGTGTGCTTTCTTAAGATGTCGAACCACTCCTCGGCACCCTAACTTGCATTCGCTTTAAAGTATCTCATTGCTTTGCAAGCTTTATGAGGATACTAATCAATGTTATTTTAATGGCTAAATAAATGCAAAAGCCATGTCTCCACCCAAAAGATACTTAAATTGATAAAAATGATTCAAATGTGAAATAGCCAACCTAAATTCTTGGGGCAATTTGGTTGATAATATTTGATTTATTGAAATATATTCTCTTCCTTTGTGGTTATTGTTGTTTTAATATTGTTCTGTTACTCTCTTTTTTTTCTCTTAAATCAGGCTGAAGAACTACATCCTGGTTATTCTAATTCCAATTACCTGTATTTGGCAAAGGTAATGAAGACCACTCTTTTAAAGTCACATTGATTCCATTACATAAAAATGTGATTATCTTTAAAATGGGTTACTTTTTCACTTCCAGTGTTATACTGCTATTGAGGAAAAACAGAATGCTTTGAAGTTCTGTAATTTGGCATTATTACTTCCTTCTGTTACCAAAGAGGTAAGTCCAGACAGTGACAACGAGTGCTATTGTCTGCTTAATACTAGTCACGTTCAAAATATGAACAACTGGCTTAGATACATATGGAGTTTTCTTTCTTTACTTTATTAGATTTTACTACTTAATTTATTTTTATTTTTCCAGATTTACTGAGGTATAATTGATAAAGTTGTATACATGTAAGGTATACAACAGGACGTTTTGATACACATATACATTGTGAAATGACTACCATAAACAAGTTTATTAACATATCCATGACCTTCTCTAAGCAGATTTCAAGTATACAGTACAGTATTATTAACTATAATCACATTGTTGTCCTTTAGATCTCTGGAACTTATTCACCCTGTGTAACTGAAACTTTGTATCCTTGATCAAAATCTCCCCGATTCTCCAACCCATCTAGCCCCTGGCAACCACCATTCTGCTCTATGCTTCTGTGCTGGAGTTTTCTTTTATACTAAAACATTTTGACTTGGATTTTACATGTACTATAGAGTTTTAAAGTGTGTTGTTATCTCTGTAAGATAACCTATCACCAGGAAGCCCCTTGAATCTTTAAGGGACATGCACACCATGGGCTAGTAGCTAAAACCTCCTGTTGCTTATTAGATATGAAACAGCAGAGAATGAGACAAGCCCCTGTGACGGAGGAGGAACAGCATAATTCTGGGGAGCTGCTAATTAAACTATGTAGGCAGCAAACAGGCTAGACAGGCTGCCTGGCTTAGAGCAAGGTGAGGGTCTGGGGGGTCACCATTCTCAGTCCCCAGCTTACAGCAGGGTGTGGCTATTCAAGTTCATGAAAAAGATTCAAAGTATATATTAACATTGTATTGGTTTTGGGACTGCTGCCATTAATGCAAAAGAAACTATCACATTACCTCTCAACCTTATATTCAATAATTCAGGATTCTGGATCTGCTACAAGCTTCAGGCATTCTGCAGAGTTAGGAACTCAGTCTGTGCTCCTGTGAGCCATTGTCTAGTATTGTGGGAATGAAAAGAAATAAGTTGATGTTTTCCTGCTCCATTCGCACACCACCAAACGTTATCATCCTCTCAATCATAATAGAAAGGAAATGCCTCAGGAAAAGCACTCTTCTTTTTCTATATCGGAGCAGTATAGGCTCCAGTATTAGTTGTGATCTGAAATACAAACAAATGCTACATGCCTATCGCCCTCTTGGAGCGTATAGCTGCAAAGAGAACCTATGGCATATATCCAGATAGCTACAGCTCCAGAGAGAAAGCATGAAGTACTAAGAGAAGTACAAATACTTGGTTATGTAAATTTGGAAAAGGGAGAAATTGTTTTTACCTAGAAGAGGTCAGGTGGCTTTGGAGGTGGACTTTGAAAGATCTATATAATGCAGATGTGTGGACAAGTATATTGCAAGTTGTGAGCAGAGGCATAGAAGTGAGAAAGCAAAGATTTGTTTACCTGGAGCAGAAGGAGAGGGCAGGGCAGTCATGGCACATAAGACTGAACAGGGAAATGAAACAAGATCTGCCAAGGAACTTTAGACTTCGAGGGTGCCTGTGTCTCTAAGACTCTGCAGGCTCTGCTGGGCTCTTCCATCACCACAGGAGCAAGGTCTTGGACTGCTTATCTGTATCTCCCAGATGTTTGGAATTTCCCGGAGACTCAATTGTCTAGCCCAGCTCAAATCCCTCAGTTGCTTCCATAAGTTATAACAGGAAGTGCAAAATAGCGCAGTTGTAACAGTGGTAGTCTTTCTCCAAAAGATAAGAATACCGTATAATTTTTTCAACAGAAAACAGATTTTGTTCCTCTGGTTCCCTGCTCTGTGTTGGTGATTGGGATCCTATTGTCTCTCACATCTTTCCTGAATGATGTCAGGTTGGGTTATGTTCAGTCATCTTTAAACTGAATATATGTGCATTCTTACTAGATTATAAGGTTACAATACAATATGATAATGAGGTGTAATATCTGGTTTGACATGGAAATGTTTATGCACGAAATTCAGAGCTCTCACTGGAGGACTAAATATTGATGAGCGTCAGGGCTTGGTCCTTGATCTATAAGTCTCCTGTCTGCTCTCCCCTCTCCTCCTTTTCCGTCTCCTAAACTGATCCTCCATGGCTTCAAATGCTGCCTACATGCCAGGGTCCCCCAATTTTTATCTCTAGACCTCTCTTCTGAGCTCCAGAGCTGCTTCCCCAAGTTCCTATTTGCCATCTCCACTGGGATGTCTCTAGACATCTCAAACTTGACTCATCTTCAGGCCTTTGGAGCTGTTCTTCCTCCATTCCCCCCCTTAGTAGATGACACCTCCATCTACTCAATTAGAAAGCTTGGAGGTCATCCTTAACACCTCCTTCTCCCTCTGTCCCCCAAACCCAGACATCTACCCTGTCACCAAGTTCTCAGATTTCCTCTTCTAAAACATGCCTTGAACCACCCCACTGCTCACCCACGGCTGCTACTGGAAGCACAGCATTGTCCACCTTTCCCCAAACTGCAGGCTCTGAGGGCCTCCCAACCGGCCTCCCCACAGCTTCCTGGCCTCCCTCCAGGCCACTCGTGGCTTCCAGTAGCAGCCAAAGTGAAAGATTAAACATAAATGTCAACATATCACTTCCCTGCTTAACACTCTTTGCTGTTAGGATGAAGTTCAGAATGTTTAGTGCGTCCTTCAAGGCTCTGATCAGCTCCGACAAATCTCTCCAGCTCCTTTGTTCCCTGCTCTCTCCTCCTCTGCACTGTGTTCCTCCCTGCCCTTCACCTTTAGAACACACCGTTCCCTCTTCCTGAGACACGCCCACCCACCCCCTCCACTCTTTTCACCAGCTTTATCCCTATTCATCCTTTAAGCCTCACCATGACTTCCATTCCTTCAGGAAACACTTCCTTGACACTAGCTGGCAAGAAAACTCCTTACTTTTCCTCCCTATCCCTTAGCACAGCTGTGATTATATAGTTATTATATTTGTGATTGTTCCATGAATGATCTGTGAATGTTATTGGTGCAATTGTTCCATGAATCATTGTTCCATGAAAGCAGCAACCAGATCAGTGTCAGTTCCCACTCTGCTCAGTGCTGAGTGTACTACCTAGTATAGATAAGCACCTAGTAAGTATTGGTGGAAAGAGTCAAACCACTAATACCATACAAATAAAAATAACAGTGTGAATAGTCTTAATAAAGAGGAGTGATGATAGATCTAAGAAATCTGGACACTGTGGAAGTATTTCTGTAATAAACAAAATAGCATGAGCAAATATTTCCCACATTACCTTTTTTCCTCAGTAATGTCTCCATTTGTACTCTTAGCAGTTTTTTTTTCTCTAGTAGCAGAGGCACTGTCACTAATATTTAATTTCTTTTTCAATAAGAAAATGGGATAAACTGAGTTACATGTAGTAACCCCCATCTCTATGAAGTTTTTTGAGATTGAAATATTCCCCATTTGTGATTTTGCTGAACAGTTTAATCATTTCCAAAATATCTAGCAGTGCCACTAATTACAATGAAGACCTAGCCAGCAGTTTTCTCTCCCTCAGGTGAACTTGAATAACATTTTTGTTTCTTTTCTTATGGCATTTGAACCACCTTTGCTGCATTATAGCCATTTTTAGACATGTCTTCTGTCCCCTATTAGGGAACTCTAAGCTCATCACTCTGCTACTTGATTGACATTGGGAATGTCAGCCATTTTGTCTCCCGAGTCCAGATTCCTGGGTGTAAGCAGCTTTACAGTCTCAGAATTTGAAACTACAGGATTCTTATTATTCATGTGGACTTTTCCTAACCCTAGGAAAATAACCTCAGATGCCGAGAAACATTCATTTTTTTAAATAAAAGGGATTCCTGTGGCTAAGGCAGTGTGAGAATGATTGCTGAATGAAATAATGAGTTCACTGGCAGCCTGAAAGTTTTTTGCCTGGAGGTAGTATTAAAGTTCATTGACTTGGGGTCTATGGCAAAAGCTCAAATATAAAAAGCTTTATGTAATGTTTTGCTTTATAGTAAGGGTTGTGCTAATCTGATTTCAAGGAAAAAGAGAACCTATATTTTAAAATTGCTGTAATACTTTCAAGTGGAATTAATCATCCTTCCAAGACAAACAGATTTATATAGAATAGTAAATACAATATACACAAACAACCACAGGAAGAAATAGATTCCAGGAATGCTCAAAGTTAAGAATACTTCTTCATATTTAGCAAGTAGCATAGCTGTCTTTGAAGTTGCCTGTTGACTAAAGTTCTAAGCTGCATTTCCGATCTGTTTAATGGGTTGAAAATCATCACTTTTATTGGAAAATCCTCTTTGTAATAAAATCCTAATACTGCTTTAAATGTTCTATCTTAATTAAGACATCATATTTGATTATCTTAAGACATTGGTTTTTTCAGGCAGGTTTATGAAATAGAATTTGTCCGTATATATTCACCCTGCCTTCCTATGATAGGATTGCTGCAGCTCAGAGTAGTGAATGAGTCACTTACTGAAATCCAGTAATGTTGTTTCAACTGTTAGAAATTCCTATTTGCCTGTTTCTTTCTGGTTAGAATTTATTTGTTGTAGATTAACTCATTTGTGCCATTCATGCCTGGAGAATATATTCTTCTTTGTACGTTATTTTAAAAAACTAATAAGGCCATTATAGGATGTACAGACTTTTCCCAGTTTCTAAACAGACATTTTCATGAGTTGCAGGAAGGAAACGGTACTCTGTTTACAACCTTCTATTTATTTCTACACTTTTGACTCTTACTCTCTGGTCATTTGCATGTAAAATATATTATTTCTTAAGATTTCCCAATATATAATAGCCTTGGTTGTATTCTTTAAATCAATCTTAAAAACACCCTAAAGAACTTTCTTAGACCTCCAATTTAACGTAAATAAAACTCTCTCTTATTTATCTGAAGTCTTTAGAAGAAAGCATTGATATATTTTTCCAAAACATATTTTTCCAACACTTTCAGATGAAATAAATCTATATTTCTGAATGTGTGTGTCAGTGAAAGAAAGAGATTATCTTCACTCATTTGTATTACAAATATGGAGGTATACTCTGCTAGAGGATTGGGATACAAAGAGAAAAACCAGACATAGTCTCCGCCACCATGAATTCTGTGGTCTAGGGGGGAAAAGTAGGCGCTAAACAAGTCATAACAATAAAATCTGAAGAGTGTTATGGAAATGAAAGCACAAAGATGTATGAGAAAATACAACTGGTACTGTAACCTGTGCCAGGGGCTATGAAAGTCCTTCCTAAAGTTTTGCTATGTAATCTGAGATTTTAAGGAAATGAGAATTTAAACCCAGTAGTTTGAATCTTTAAGACTTGCTTGGAGAGTGGAGAGCTTATTAAGAATAGTTTCCTGGTTGTTTTCTGGAGAGAGAAAAGCTCTGAGCTGTGGGGCAAGAGTAGTTGAGGCAGGCCCACGAGGAGATTAGCTACTTCTCCCCATGGAGCCAGGTCTTTAAGATAGGGGTCACCACAGAGAATAAGGAAATTGATAGGCAGCAGAGAGAAATAAAAGAATACACAGAGACTAAGGTATAGTTTATAGTTTTATATATGTATATATATATATGTATATATATATATATATATATATCAGATAAAACACAGCAGGAGATTCCACAACCACCAGCAAAATGGTTAGATTCATACAGGTTTTTATAATCACAGACATCAATTACCAGTCATCAGGATAACATATTTGCATATCAGGGAATACAGTTGCTGGAGGATACAGGTTGTGGGTTAGGGTCAAAAGTCCTCTCAAGGAGCTTCTAAACTATCTAGGTGAACAAACAGGTAAAAAGTCTTTCAGGGTCTAGTTTCTAAGTTCTAAGAAGTAGTTGTCAATTAACAAAGGTAAAACAAAGGAGGTATAGTGACTCAATATATCTTTGATTAGTTATGGTGAACTTAAAGGTAGACAGACAGGAGAGAGCAGGAAGCCCATCTCTAATAAAGGTCATTTATAACCACCGGCGCGCTTCTCTAGGCAAAGGGCACTCATTGTCTCCGGCTCCCATCCTGTGGGCCACGTTTGCCTTGTCTTGTCTTTCAAGACACAGGGAAGCTCACAGATTTTGAGATACCAGGAAGCCTTCCTGGAAAACATCCCCACCAAAGATCTGAGAGCTCTCCCATGACAGCAACCTCTAATAAGTGAACCATCGAGTCCACACATTCCTTCAGGGCAAAACCCTGCAAGCTCCTGTTTCTGTCTTTAATATAGTAATATTGGGTTATACAATAGAATAATGATCTTATGAGCTACATTTCATTAATTCCTCAATCATATTTCCCCAACACTGAGCTCCAGAGTATAGGGACACCAACCTCAATATCAACATGGTTTCATTCAGGTTTCCATCTATTCAAGTTCTGCTTTTTTGCTTAGTGCTCAGATTGTCCCGGGATGAGAGTACGGAGAAAGACAGGTGGTGGCTGAGTTCTTGACAGTGCAATCACAGGAAATGATAACCTTTGAGGACATAGCTGTGGACTCTACTCAGAGAAAGTGGGCCCTGAGGACCCAACTCAGAGGAAGCTGTACAGAAATGTGATACTGGAGAACACAAACATGTGGTCTCCCTGGGGGTCTCCCCTGTGAAAATCAGATGTGACTTCCTGGTTGATGCAAGGAAAGGAGATATGGAGAGAAGGAAGAGGATTTCCCCAAAGCCAGAGTCCAGGCAGGAAGGTCTTAAAAATAAAGACAGAACTTCCATGCACAATATCAACAGGACAGAACCATCTAACAGCATGTCAATAGTAAGATTCATGAGAGTGAATCCTATTCCTTCACATTAGAGTGAAGGGGAATGAGCTAAATTAAGAATGCAGCACAATCACATGACTGTAATTTGAGGTGAGAGAAAGTGTGCTATCTCAGCTCAAAGGTTTGGATAGTTTGAATTTGGGGAGGAAAGGAATAACCTAAGCTCAAACCATAACTTGAGTTCTTATAAGATGGCAATTGAATAAATATAACCAATATATCAAGTGCTTGAAACATAATGAAGACCTCAATGTTAATCAGATGGCTATGCAGCTGACCTGCTACAAAGGAGAACCTTCTGTACACAAAGGAGAGTAACACACTGCATGAATGTTACCAACGTGGGAGACTTTAACTGGAGACTATCACTGAATGCTTGACATGGAATTCATATGTAGAAAAATAAATGAATGGATGAATGAATTTGAGCAAACCTTCAACAGCCTTTTTATCTATCTCCTCAATAACAGAGATTTCACACTGGAGAGGAGCTCTTTGAATATAATGAGTGTAAAGACATTATCACAGCTCAGCATCCACTCAACATGTATTAACTCACACTGAAAAGAAACCCAATAAATGTAATGAATGTGGAAAACACTTCAGCCGGAGAGCTAAGTTTTATTCATACCAGAGAACTCACACAAGAGAGAAAACCTTTGTAATCAATGTGGAAATGCCTTCAGTAGCCATTTATTCTTTTAAACAACATGAGTGAATTAACACTGGAGAGAAACCATACAAATGTGATCTATGTGGGAAAGTCTTCAGTTAATGCTCTAACCTCAGCCATAATGAGACAATGCACTGGAGAGAAACCCTACAAATGTTAAGAATTGGAAGAGCCTTAAGCCTCAGCTCTAACCTTTATAGACACAAGAGAGCTTCTATGAGGATAAACCCTACAGCTTTGTAAAAACTCAAACATTGAAGTGCAGAAAAAACTTACATTGAAGCAGAAAAAAAGTGGCAAGTCTTTACCAGGAAGAAGCAACCTGTTAGGAAACATGAGATAATTCATGGCAGACAAACAATTCTATGAAATAAACATGAGAATTCCTTTTCTCATGGAGCACCTCTGCAGGACATGTGAGAACTCACATTAGTCATGAATGAAAGTCTTCATTTATTATATATACATTAATTAACCTTGAAGTTCTCACATTGGGAAGATTCCCAGGCCTCAAGTCAGTGTAGAAATAGAGTTTATATAACTCACACTGAAAAAGAAAACTCTATCAAGAACCCCTTAGCACACAATTCAACAAATGATTTAGACTTTTGTTCAATGACATATTACTGGAAAAAAACGTAGCATAGAAGTGTAGAATTGTGATGCTTTCTTGGAAATATTGAATATAGAATTTGGTAATACTTAATAAGCAATGAGATAACCCCTCTTTAATAGATTAGTGCTAGTGAATATGTATACAGTAAAAGTTGTTGATGAAAAATATAATCCCTTGATATTTATCTTTTTAAAACCCCATAAAACATTATGCTGAGTAATTGCGTCATTTTTCCTTTAGTAGTCCATCACTGTTATCAGTTGATCAGTTTCTATTTTTCATACGTCTCCAAACATATATACAAAGATTCTGTTCAATCAGAAAATAACTTTTAATGTAACTAAAAAATGTAGAACACAAAGTGATGTGTTCTATTATGTTAGTGATGAAATATGTGTCTATACAGCAAAGGTGAATGGAAACATGAACAAATATCATGACAGTATCAAATATCCTAGAGGATCTGGAAGCAGGTGGTACACAGGCCCATACTTTATGAAATACCAGAAAACAGATGAATGCTCAAAACTGAGAAATATGATGCATAAAAGCACTAAATCAAGTGTACAATATAACTGAAATGTTGAGTACTAGTGGGAGAGAAGACATGAAAGCCTTATATGCCTTTTTCATAAAGGCAAGGGGAAACCACTGGAGGGTCTTATGCAGTAGATAACATAGTGAGATTTTTAGAAGAGTGCAGTGGCCACAGTGTGGAGACTGTCAGCTGGGAGTGGAAAGGAGCAAAACTGGAAGCAGGAGTATCATTTAGGTAACTACTACAATGACACAGATGTGACATGATAGCCTGGACTGAGATGATGGCAATGAGAAGATGGCAAGACTAGAGGACAAATTTAACCAAATTGTAAGTCATATTCTCTACAAGACTTGGAGATTTATTATTGAGGGAGAAGGACTCAAGGGTGACCTCTTGGTTTCTAGCTTGGGAAACCGTCCAGGGTAGATGGAGGCACCCATTACTGACACAAGGAATACAGGAGAGCCAGGTTTGGTAGAAAAGGTGAATTCAGTTTTGGAATGTTGAATTTGTATTTGTGAGATTGGATATATAGCATATTAGTGATGTTGAAGTCACAACTGTGGAAGAGATCACTCAAAGAGGTTATGTGTATGTGAAAAGCAGAGTGCAGAGGATCAACCCCTGAGAAACACCAAAATAGTGGAATGAGGGGAGGAAGAGGAAACTGCAAGTGAGACTGAAGGAAGAGAAGACAGGGCCTCAGAAGCCAAGGGATGGTGGAAATGATCAGCTCTGTCACATGCTCTGGAGAAACCATGCAAGCGAGGGACTGGAATGAGTCTGTTGGAGTTAATGATGTGGATGTCATTGATGATCTTAACCAAGACTGTTTCGGTATAACAGTGGGCATAGATACCAAAGTTCAGAGCAACCAGAGATACAGTCAGTACACGTAGATACCTTCCCAAAGAATCCCATGGGGAAGGCAGAAGAGATGTAAAGTGGAAGTTAAAGGGATGCTTGAGTTGAGGAATAGTTTACTGTAGATGGGAAATATGGCAGCACATTGAAAGGATGATGAGAAAGAGCCAACAAAGAAGGAAGCATTCAGTAAAGACTGGAGAGGGAGGAGATAATTGATGGAATAAGCTCCTGAGGAAGCCAGAGAAGATGAGATCTTGGAGAACCTATGTCATTCTTCTATAAGAAATTGATTCCTAGATATCGAAAATTGTTACTGTGTTCCAGTATCTAACCATTGATTTAGCAGGCATTTATTTAGGGCTATCTAGGTGCCAGGCACTAAGATAACCCAACAGTTACAAAGATAAACATGGATCCCAATACCTGGAATTATGGATTTTTTATAAGTTCTTTTAAGTAACACACAAATATCCTAAATAGCATTGATCTTATTTTCTCACAACCTTCAGTAAATACTGTTTGGGAGAAGGTAGACTTCTAGTTTATAACCACAGTAGAATCAGTGTTTTAATGTTTGTGATCAAAACTGTTGACAAACTTCTAATTTTTAAAAAATCTACCTAACAGCTACTTCCCAATATTTACCTTATCCCATGTTCTTCATCTGATTACTTTAAGTTGTTACATTCCTTAAATCCTTTCTGATAGGTGCTCAGTAAATGTTTGTTAAATGTAAAAATACATTAAAGTACCCAGCCATCTGAATTTACTGTCATTCTTTCTAACTTCCACATCTGTTATAAAGAAATAACAAAACATGTGGTGTCCTATAAGATATATTACGTGATTTTTAATGTTAAATATAAGCTACCTGATAAAGTCAGTAATGAAATGTATGTTGTCTGGTTCTTACGGCAGAATCTCAGATTTCTTCAAATCCTGCTGTTAGGGCCAGGGCTTCTTCACATCTCATAGTTGAAAAGGAAAACAATAATGTTGTTAGTGCAAAAGTGAATCCATTGTGTCAGCTAACATGAAAGACTCTCTCCTTCCAAAATCCCACCACTCCAGATCTGGGTGGGTGTGCCATCCCAGAAATAGCTGTCCACATAACCTGCATTCTCTTGGATCTAGATCATGTCTGGTTCTAAGAAATCCACAGTTTCTTTGTAATGGTCTTTCAGAAAATATGCCTACACTCAACAAAAGTCTATTAAAAAGTACTCGAGTATCAGGATGAACGCCTGAAATTTCATTGGTTTTTTTTGTTTTTGTTTTTGTTTTTTTGTATTTTCTTTATAGGATAAAGAGGCACAGAAAGAGATAAAAAAAATAATCGCTTCCTTGAAGAGGTAAATAAAAGAACTTGCTCTTCAACAAATCAGATGTGGTCTACTAAAATTTAAACTAATCAAAATTGTGTTTTTATTATCCCTTTTTTCTTTTTTGATGTAAGGGTAAATGAGCTCAGATTTGAAGGTAAAACCATGTTTCTCCAGAATGCATTCCACTAGTAGCACTACAAAGCTAATCATGTTATTTGGAGAATCTATTTACTGTAATGTCAGTACATAATAATCTATAGGCATGTATGCTTTATATTTTTCCTATCAATAAACAATAGCCTTCAGAATATTTCTTTAAATAAAATATTTAAATCAATATAATAAATGAACCCTCGTGAGTATTTTATTGTCGTTGCAATGGAATCTCTAAAACAAAATAATTTTATTGATGTGAATAAAAAATGGAAAAATCGGCAAAGAACATGAATGAGTTGTTGACAGAAGAAAAAAAAAACAAAAGAAGAAATATATTGTAACTAGTAATCAAAGAAATGTGAATAAAATTACCATAAAATACTACTTTACCATCAAATTATCAAGGATTTTTTTCTTCTTTCAGGAAATGTTCAGTGCTGCCAATATGCCATAAGACGGAACATTCTCATACAGTGTTAGTGGAAGCATATTTTGGTACAAACCTTGCTAAAACTTATCTTGAGCCTTTAAAAAGTATTAACTCTTTAATCTTATAATTGCATTTTACGGAAATAGTCCTAAAGAGAAAAGTACAATGATTTATGTATAAATGTTCATAATAGCATAAGACTATGTCCAACATTAAGAAAGCAATTAACCACATTAGAATATAACTACAATAGAGTATCATTTTGACATTAAAATAATTACAAAAATTATATAGGGAAATGCACAGAACACTTATGTAAGTACAAGACAAAGTAGTACATATATGTAATCTCAACTGTATGAAGATGCACACAGAAAATCCTCTGGTAGGAAATACGTTAAAATGGTAGTAGTTTATATTTCTCTGGGGCTGAGTTTTATTCTCTATATTTCCCAATTTTTAATAAACTAAAATGAATTTTTTTAAAAATTTGAATTTAACTAGCAGTAATCTATAAAGACTCCCTGAACCAGCCTCATCCTGGAAATTAGAGTAAAACTTGGATTTCCTATTTGCTATCCCAAATACACACACACACACACACACACACACACACACACACACACACTGATATATTCAAAACGCTCCATGGAAGCAACTCATTCCAACAGAGAGTGGTATAAATATGTCCTCTAGGAATTATAAAGAATGTTAAGGAACACTCCTGGTGGATAATAGTGGGCTTGGGACTCATAATTGGAAACTGACATAAGATCTAATCGATGTTCATTTATTTTAACAAAATTCGTATTTGATTCTTGTAATCAATATGTCTTCAGTGGACAAGTTGGTGTCCATTGATTGGGTGATGAGTATGGTAGTTTCTCAGTAAGGACCTGACCTAATAGAGGTGTAATACTCTTACCTCAATCTTTAGAATATTAGGAATTTCTGACACATTTGGCAGTTTCTCCACAGAGTGTTAACAGAGGGGATCCCCATCTCCATCATGGTAATACCCCTTCAAATTAGCATTAGCACTCTGTTGTATGCACCATTCTAGAGTTACGCCATCATCCCCGTAGTCTTCATCAAACCATATAATAAAAAAAGCTATGTGTGTTCCTGCCTTCTAAAAGCTGAGTATTTTTCTTGAATGACAGGATTATATGAAGAATATTATACTTACTCCAGGGGATTTCACACAGAGTGAGCCATGTGGACTCTAGTTTTCTATGGTTAGTTCACTCACCAATCATGCTGGTTGACCTTGGAGAAGACAGAATAGCTGCAGAGTATTCCTGAAATAAGGATTTCTCCTGCTGAATGACTAAGGCCAGGCTAATGGCACACCCTCCACTCACAAATGAAGTACACAAACTGCTAACCTCTCAGGAGACTTTGTGCACCACTTTGGAATGGGAACGTTCCCATCCAGAACTTTGAATATGTTCAGTTTCAAAAGATGAGAGTCAAACCGTATGTTACAATTTCTCATAAAACATTAAAAGGGTGTTTCTATTTCTAGCTGTTTGAGGTATCTCCAAATTCTTTTCCACAAAGGTTGCACTAATTTGCAGTCCCACCAGCAATGTAAGAGTGTTCCTGTCTCTCCACATCCTCGCCAGCAGTTGTTGTTTTTGGATTTCTTAATACAGGCCATTCTCACTGGGGTTAGGTGTTCGACCCAGCAATAGCATTGTTGGGCATCTACCCAAAAGAACATAACTCTCTCTATTACAAAGACATCTGCACCCGAATGTTTATGGCAGCACAATTCACTATTGCACGGTCATGGAAACTACCCAAGTGCCCATCAATTCATGAGTGGATAACTAAAATGTGGTATATGCTCACAATGGAATATTACTCAATCCTAAGAAATGACAGTGAGCTAGCACCGTTTATGCTATCCTGGATTAAGTTTAAGCCCATAGTACAAAGCGAGACAATACAAGACCTGGAAAATGGGCTACACATCTACTCGCCATCAAATTGGTACTGACAGACTAAACTATGGTGCTCAAAAAACGGTAGTGTTCAACAGGGAGTTGTGGTGGGGAGACCCACATCTTAAGGAAGTGGCGAGCATTGTGGAGGGAAAGGGATTGCCTCTATCCCTTGTTAGGGAGAGGCAAAAATATACACTGTAACCAAAATGTCTAAAAAAAAAATCTGCTATCGGGAGGTGGGCAGGTGGAAGGGGGGCAGAGTGGAAGGGTATGTACTTACACAGTGGGTGCGGTGTGCACCACCTGGAGGCTGGACACACTAGAAGCTCTGGCATAGCGGGGTGGGGAGGGGGGCAGGGGCAAGATATGTAACCCTAACAATATTTGTACCCCCATAATATGAGGTAATAAAAAATAAAAATTAAAAAAAAGGGTTAGAGTTCTACTAAAATTTTAACTATTGTGATGTCCATGTAATTGTGATGTTAGTTTCTTTCTTACTAGATAACAAATGGCCTTCACTGTTACATGAAAATCCATGCCACTTCTGAGTTCTTCCTAAAAGTTACAAAATGGTTTTCATTTGAAAATATTTATACACTTTTGAATTACAAAAAGCAGTAGTAAAAGCTAGATGGGACTGACTTGTATACCAAATTTGTCATTTTACCAATAAACAGTTTAAGTGCTGATGTGTAAATGACAAGGCCACAGTCAGATAACTGTACTTGCTGAGCCAGGACTGGGTTGCAGGCCTTGGAATCTCCAGTCTTCTGCATTCCTTGAGCCTACAGCTATTTACATTTAATTGATTGGAGTCCAATATACCTGGCGTAGAATGGGGGCTCTGAAAATGGTAACCTTTACCTGGTTAGTACCTATTCTATGTGTTTTTCCTATTTTTAACATTTAGTCGTCACAGCAGCCCTATGAGGAAGAAATGTTTGATATTACCCCATTTACAGATAGAGAAGCTAAAGCATGAGATATTAAACACCATGCCTAATACACAGTGAGCAGGGATTTAAACTTGGGCAGATGTCCCAGAGTCCCTGCTGTGGTCTGAGCCACAGTCCAATATCTTGAAAATCATTGTTTCATATATTTCGTCCATGTTTTAGATTTCAAATGCCAGAAGTTGTGACTTTGGAAAGTTGTAATCGTAACATTGTAATATAAAAAAACCAACTCCTCCTCATCACCCTTTCCAGTCCTATAAACCATTATTTTCTAGATAGCAAACCCAAAAGTATTAAATTTCTTTAAACAAGTTTTTATGATGTTTTAAATGCATCCACTCTATAAAATAAAGCAACTTGAGCCCATTGTACTATGAAATTACTTATTAAATTGGACTTTGGCTCATGCACTGAGATAATTGTTGTTTGTCTGTTTTTAAATAGCATCCTTGTGCTTTGGCAAATAAAATTTGCACGTGGAAAGTTAAAGTACACTTTTCCTCCTTCTTGAGTACGTGTTTACACAACTCAACTATTTTAAAATTGGGAAACCTAATTGGAAAATTAATCTGCTCAAAATTACATGTGGAAATGGCATTAGAAAGTATTAATGCCCTGTAACAGTGGCCCTAGCAGAGCCTTAATTAGACGGTCACTTTTGTCAGGCAGACTGGCCCCACCACGTTGGTGTCAAATTCAACTGGAGACCAAGGTTGACTGTCCTAATTTTTAATATGTCCCAGTCATGAAGATGGTGATTTTCCAGCCAAGCCTCTCATCCAGTTATTTATTTTGTCTCTTTGTTTGAAATGTATTTTATTTGCCTCATGTTCTTCAGTGCTAGGAGCTCAGTGCACTTTGCAATTGTAATTAATCAAACATTCATTGAGCTCATTTTAGAAGGACCATCCAGGAGCTGATCCAAATTTTGCAGGGGGTCTGCAGCTTGCACAATTTGGAGACTCTTTAAGAAAAAGACTACAAAATTACAAATACAAAATTAGGTATGAAAGTAAACTATTTAGAATGAAAAAGTTGTCATGACAAATTATAAAATTTAAAAAGCTGACAAATATCACAAAATCCAGAAAAATAACATATTTGATTGCTATTTATTACCTGTGGGATATACCTCTAGAATGCTTTCTTCTGCATTTTGCTACATACTCTGTTCACTTCATCATATGGCATTAATTTTTAATGTCATTTTCTATTGGGAGGTTAGAGGATGAAATATTGGTCTTTCCACTAACACAATTGACTGACATTTGTTTTTTATTAAGGATGATTGAGAAAAGCTCCTCTCGGCCTCGCTTCTTGTTGGTAATGGCATGCAGCAACTTCCTCAGCAGTCCTTCTTCCCAGCCCTGTCTGAGCACGAGGAGCTGGCCCGGATGGCTCTGCCCTATCTCTGCTCCTCCAGGTCCCCCCACATCCCAGCCCCAGCAGTGGGTGGGTCCCTGTGAGCCTTGAAGCCTGAGTCATAGTGGGCCCTGAGCTAGGAACCAAGCAACACCCTGTTCATATCCATCTCCTTGGGGGGTCAAAGCCAGAGTCTGAAGCTCAATGCAGGTCCCCCAAAAACAAGCTGTCACGGGGCCTGCTGGTGTAGTGGATGGAAGCCACCTGCTGGCCATCCCCCATCCACCAAATCCACCATGGGGTGTGGAGGGGACCCCCACCCCAGGCCAGATGGCTCTCTATGCCACTTTCCTGAGGGTGGGGCTGCTGTTGAGTGGAGAGGAGAGGGAAGAAGAGGAGACAGTGTGGGCACATATCTATACAAGTAAAGTCCTGTGAATAAGAGCAAACTATACCAGTATCTCCCTCTTCTTCCACCCTGCCTACAGCGTACAGGCCAGAGTCCTCAGCAGAGGGCTTTCGTGTGCCCCGTGCTCCTGCCCAGCCTGTCTTTCCAGCAGACCCCCAGCACCCCCACACACACATACACACAGACTGCATTCCAGACACTCTGGAGTGACTGCTGCTCAAAACCCACCTGGCAGCCTCTGCCCTTTGCCTTGGCTTTTTCTGCCTATTGGGCCGCCCTCCCCCAAGCCCACTCCTGGAACTCTCCCTCCCCACTCAAGGTCTGGCACAGGTGGTGGAAGTCCTGCCACAAAACCTTCTGATCCAAATATCCAGTTGTGCTCTCACCCACCTCAAAATGCCAGAGCACTTTTTTGTGTCCTCTTTTAGCCCAATCTACCATAAGATCTTCCGCAAAGTGAGAGCAAGCACCGTGTATCTGTACCTTTGCATGAACAGAACTTCTGTCTGGCAGTATGTGCTCAATTAGCATTTGTTAAACCAAATAAAACAACTCAAGAAAAAGAAAAAAACATTTCACATGTTCCTAAGTTTCCTAAAAGAGTAAAATTTGTACCCTCTGATATGATGTGGCAGAAAGAGAGCAGAGAGAGGAGGAGATGAAGCCTCATGAGCAAGGGGAGTGGAGGGAAGGCAGCCACTGGACAAGGCCAGCACTTAGACCTCAAATCCATGGCTCTCTGACTCCCCTAAAAACAGTACAGATCTGTGTACCTTCTACTTTATTTTTCACTGTCACAGCCTTCACTGGAGTGCAGACCACATACTAGGGTTAATTACTGTGGCATTTCTATGACCCAATTGCTTTCTTTTGCCTATAATTTTTATTCCACTTCTAGGCTTCAGTTTCCAGTCTGTTGTTTTAACAATAAAATAACTTCTGCAACACCCCAGTGTGAAACTTACAAAAGATTTAGAATAGTGACAGAGGATCAGTTTTAACAACCTGGTGAGAGTATTGGAAAAGTAAATGAGGAATGATGTTTATTGCTTTAGAGATCCAGTCCTTATATATAGTGATAGCACATATATTATGTTTGTAACATGTTAAAAGTTTTCTTTTAAATGCAAAAAAACCTCACTCTATATGGGTTTTTATTAAATTTTTAACTTTTCAAACTATCACATCTAATATTTCAATGAAAACTTTTAACCAGCTGAAATACGTTAAGAAAATGATACCACCAGCATTTGACCATGGATAAAACTGGAACGAAGGTTATATTTGTTCAAGGTCACATACCTAGTTACTGAGAGAGCAGGACTGGACCCAGGTAACTGACTGTCAGCCCTGGCCTGTGCAACATGGAAAGAAATTATATTCGGAGCTATATAGTCTTAAACTACATAAGATTTAATGTCTTTAGGGACTACCTCTTTGTTTTCTTTTTCCTTTGTTTCCATTTTTCTAAAAAGTGCTTAAGGCAACTAAAAAAGATAGATCTCTAAAAAAGAGACAGACCCTGGCATTTGTGTAATTACTAACTTGGCCAAGAACATACAAGTATCTCCCACAGGGTTAGAAAATGGTTCATTGGAAAGGAAAGCAGTAATTTGAGATAGACTTTGGATAGGACGTTTGGTGTCTATGTAAGATAGATTCGTGGGAATGGCCTCGTAAAGGTGCCTTGTTCTACTTAGGCAACAAATGACTTGCACCTTGTCTAGCTTTGTTTCTCCTTTTATTTTGATGTAAAGGTGTGAGTTTTCACTGTTACAGAACTGTAATTTACATTTTATAACATCCTTCATTGAGATTATGACCTAACAGTTACAAGATCACCACCCCTAAACTTGAACTGTTCTATTCGACTCCCTAAATTGGCCAGAGATATTTGGGGATAAAGAGAAAGTTTATCTGGGTTTTCCCAAACCCACTCAACTCAGTATCATTGACACCTAGTTTCTTTACAAAGGGAACAACTTCCTGAGGGTACAGAAGCAATAGCTGCACCTCCTGACCTCCCACCTTGGTCTCAAGGCTGGACGTGCTTCCAGAGCAGGAGCCTCCCCCCTCCCGTGCACAGAGCCCACGGGGAATGTGGTGATCGAACTCTCCCAGACCACAGATAGCTACACCCCCAACTCAAGTTTCTTGTCCAAAGGCAGAGCCAGTGAATGGAATCAGGGCTCAAAAGGGTCACACAACAGAGCAGATTGTGCACAATAATGGCTCAACCTATGACTCAGCCTCAGTCTCTTTACTAGTAGATTCGAGGACTGGTGCTCACTGTTCTAACACCCTCAACGAGTCCCCTCCGAAGTGAGAGTGCTCTCTCACTGGCTTACCTGTCCCTGAAACCTGTTCATTAGAAAAGGTGACTCATGTTCTTTTTACATTAACTTTATTGAGGTATAAATTACATACAGCAAAATGTACACATTTTTATTGTACAGTTTGGTTATTATAAACTTACACACCAGCATAACGCTTGCCACGGTCAACATAAAGAACATGCACATCACTCCAAACAGTTCCCTCTGTCCCTTCCCACTCAACCTTCCACTCACCTGCACCCCAGCCTCAGGCACCCACAGATCTGCTCTCACTATAGGGGAGTGATTTTCCAGAATACCATATAAATGGATTCACACACTGTGTACTCTTTCAAGTCTGAGTTTTTTTGAACATGTTTTTGGGATTCATTTATGATATTGGGTATATCAATAATAGTTCATTCCATTTTGTGGCTGAGTAGAATTGCATAGCTTGAATACGCCATAATTTGTTTATAAATCCACCTGTTCTGAGTTGTTTACAGTTTGGGATTATTATGAATAAAGCTGATAGGTACTCTCACATGCAATTCTTTCTGCAGACTTGCTTTTATTTGGGGGATGGGGAAGAAATAAGGTAAAAACCCTGAAGTGGCAATGTTGTGTCACATAGTAAGTATTCATTAGCTTTATAAAAACTTCCAAACTGTTTTTCAGATGGTTGTGCTATTTTGCATTCCCATCAGGAATGTACAAGAGTTCCAGTTACTCCACATCCTCATCAATGTTTGATATGGTCAGTCTCAGTGTTTAATTTTAGCCATTCTGATGAATGTGTCGTGGTACCTTATTGTGACTTTAATTCACGCTTTCCTGACTAAAGATGTGGTGCGTCTTTTCATGTGCTCATCGAATATCTCCTTCCTTGACTCAATTGTTCTGACTAGCTCAATGACACTAAATTTTGATAATCCTACAGCCAAAAGCATTCTTGTCAGTTGATAGTAGATTGTTACCATTTTTTTCTTGCCTTAACACTGGCAATACATAAATGAGCTGACAGTAGCTCTCCTTTCCCTCCCATCCCAGAGTGAGATCATCGAAACAGACCTTCAGAAATCCCCTGTATAGGAACTTGAGCAGGTAGATTGAGAGAGTGGTCTTGGAACATTGTTGGGGGATGGGAGATGCAAGTCACATGTCCCTCCTTCTCTCTTGCTCTGCTATACTTATGGGAACTCCTATTGATACAATCCCAACTCCTGGTAATGAGGTCTCTGATCTTTCACAACACAGTCTATTCTTTTTATTTTGCTATTCAATTCCACATTTTAAATAAATTGTTATTTACTCCATATGGACACATAGTCATTCCCTATATGGATTAAAAGAGGCTACATTTTATCTTGCTTCTGTGTTCCCATAAGGCTTAATAAATACTTTTAAGGTTGAATTGAATTTGCTATTGTCACTATATAATAAGAGACAGAGAAAAAGACTTTGAGATCAAATTTATTCTAGATTTCAGCTCAGTCATTTCATGTGAACCCAAACTTTTTATCTCTATGACTTCATGGTTCCTCCTCCAACCTCCTGCTCTTGTTAACAATGTAAAACAAACCACAGTTAGCCTGAGAATTATCTTTATGGACTACATCAGCATACTGTTTTGAGTTTTTGCATCATATGTATTAATTTACAAAGAACACATGTCTTGGTTCAGTAAAAATTTGCTGAAAGCCAGACATCTGATACAGAGAATTTGTTGGTTGAGATGTTTATCCCCCCAGCTATCTTTTCCCTTTTTATAACTACAAAGAATACGAGTGTTTCTTTCCTTTTTGGAATCACCTACTCAAGAAGAGTCTGGCCCCCACAGGAAGCTACCACTGTGCTGAAGCAAGGCAGTGGGTCTTTGTGAGGCCTAATTCCTTCCCACCCATTGACTGCTCTGCATGGATGTGTCAGCACCCTCCCCCTGCCTGTGCCAAAAAGAGCCAGGATACTCAATTTGTGTGAGGCATGACCCAGAGAAGCTGGGCACTGCCTGTGCCATATTTTGGTGCCTGGTGCTGGGGACATAAGGAAGGCTGGAGGAGCCCACTTACAGTTGCTTTATTGGAACTGTCTGGCATAGAGGAAGACATTCAGAGGGCCATAAAAATCAGACTTTTTCAGAGGCGAACTTAGGCCTTTCCAATGATTGATTCTCAGTTAACCAACCTTTCATTAACTCACAATGGATAATCAGTATCCGTAATGATGATTCTAAAGCATTCAAGATCCTGAAGCGTCTTCTGCATTATCAAAGAAAGATTAAATAAATTGTATGTGATAAACATTAATATTTTAATGAAGTAATTTTATTATAAGCTTCTAAACCCATGAACTCCAAGCTTTTTTGATTGCATGCTTGAACCAGTTTTAAAAACGGGTACCCCAATATATTTATATGTATTAACTTATAAATTATACATGTTAATACCCTATTAAATTTATTTCATGATAAAACGTACTCAAATACAGAACATTTTAAAGGGTGAGATTACCTACTTTCTTGATTTTAAAAATTCTGAAAGTAAAGCTAAAAGAATTCTTCCTTAACATGATAAATGCCTTTTATCTGAGCTCATCATACTTATTAACAAAGTATTTAGCAACATTTATGCTGAAGTCGGAGACAAGACAATACTATCACTGCTATTATTTAATATTGACCTAGACATACTAGGTCTAATAGAAAAGACAAGTAAGTTAAAGTACAACATTTGAAAGTAATATATTAACAGAATATAATAAATATCATTATTTATGTTGGCAAATAAACTTGCATGCATGGAAAAACCTGAGAGAACTAACTGCAAACCTATTTTCAACAATAAGAGAATTAGTTAATATATACAAATCAACAGCCATCATAAATACAGATAATAGCCAGTTAGAAGATAAGACTTCATTTACCACAACAGCAAAACAAAATCAAAAATCTAGGAATAAGCATAAGAATCATGCCTGATAAACAAGCAGAAATGGAAAGACTCTAAAGGTTTAAACAAATAGAAAGACATACTATATTTTGACTAGGAACACAGCACCTTAAAATTATCACATATCCTTCAGTTAATCTACAAATTTGACATAAAGCCATTGTAAATATCAAGAAGATCTTTATGTCTTCTAAAGTTCAAATGGAAAAACAAATAAGTAAGAGTAGTTGGAAAATTCTACAAAGCCAAGTAATGAGAAGCAAACATACCTACCAGATCTGAAAAAAATATACAAAGTTATAATACTCAAAGCAATATTGTGAATGAACAGACATGTGAAAAAGAATATAAAGTCTACAAAACACATGCAAATTTAATATATAATAAAAGTGGCATGTAAAATGATTTACTCAATTAAATGAGGCCCTGGAAGATAAGGAGGGTGGGAGAGAGATAAAGCAACTGGATATATCCAGTTTAATTAGCAAGAAGCAGGAGCATCTTCAGGTCAATTCTCCCATAGCACCACGATGCTCACAGATCCTCTTAAGAGCAATAATCGTGTCTGACCCAACATTACATTCCAAACGCTCATGACTGTACCTGAACATACTAAATGTACTGTGGTACAAAATAGTAATAGGTGTATATACTATTTAGCTCTGAATATCACAGTAGGGAAAGTTATGCCAAGTAGGAAGGAAACCATAGCTCAGAAGAGATAAGGACAAGGAGGCAAAAAAAAAACGCTGAGAGGGAGAGAATACCCTTGCTGGGCACATAGTTATGGGAACCTTGTTGGTGTGGCCTGACTTGAAGATAAAGAGGTTCCTATCATAGAGAACCATGAAGATCTCACCACAGAGAGATCCCTGATGTGCCATCTGGGAGCACCCATCCCCTGCAGGAGTACCAGGACCCCAGAGGCATGGCTCCATGGGATCTTGATCAAGCCACTGCCTGTTATGGGACTGCTTCCTCCTGCTGTGCTCAGCTCACAGGCTTCTCATAAGAATGACACGAAATGACAAATGTGAGTACACATTGCAAACTCTGATAGGTGGTATCCTGATGAAGAAAAATGGTTCACTTTGAGTTGAGCCTTATTTGTAACATGCACTTATTTAGCTATTGTCACCTTTGACTTCCATGGGAAACCTGGATGACAAGGACTATGTGGATCCAGCAAGAGTCCACATACCCCCCCCCCCAAAGGAAGTTCAGACTGGGAACCACGGAATGACCAGCATCTCCTTGCTGCCCTGTCCAAATGCAGGTCCTGGGAAGCAGGTTTCCCCTGGGAGCCTTCTGCTTCATTTGTATTTCATCTTGGCAGGCACCAATGGGTCTTGTGGAACCCGATGAAAG
This sequence comes from Mirza zaza, assembly GCA_008750895.1. Lineage (NCBI taxonomy): Eukaryota > Metazoa > Chordata > Mammalia > Primates > Cheirogaleidae > Mirza > Mirza zaza. Next base: position 10,008 of record VSMD01109080.1, on the reverse strand, counting down.
ACACAGAGCTCGAGCCAGAAAACAGCAGTGAGGACTTTCCTGCACGCAGAGCTCACATCAAAGCCCTGCTCCTCTACTGACATATGTAACTCTTTAGCCAGTTATCACATACAGAGACAGACCCTCGGGTTCCTGCTGGGGAGAAAACAGAGCCAGAGATGTGCTGTCCTGAGTTGGCAAATACAGTGTTCTCTCTGCTAACATCTGAAGGGAAACTACCTAGGCCAAAAATCCACTGTGCTGACTATGGTGCAAGGACAACCAAGGCTGCCTTGAGTATCGTGGTGGCTTCATTGTCTATTTCTGGGAAAAGAATACATAGGGATCAAGGGCAAAGAATGTGGGAAAATGTGCTGCTTTGGCACTGGAGTCCATTTATTTCCTAGAATTAGGCTTCTAAAGACAGGGAGCATGACATAACAAAGAAAAAGGTACTGGATTCAGAACTAGATTCAAATCCAGACCTGACACTTGCTACCTGTATGAACTTGGGTAAGTGACGTAAGTTCTCTGAGCCTCAGTTTCCTCATCTGTAAGATGAAGATAAAATTTTTTGGATTTTTTTAGGAAGATTAAATAAATGTGCCTACAACAATTGGCACACAGAAATGGAGACTATTTTGCAGCTTCCTTTCCTGAGGATCAGAGTCTCTTCCAGCTTCTTATACCTTCCCCACTTTTCCACGTTTCTGTTTATGCCTGTCTGCACCCCAGCAGTTGCCCACATACGAGAACTTGGTAAATGCTTATTGACTAATCCGCTAGATGTTCCTGTAATAAACATCTGCAGGAGCAGCTTCAGCGATGGTCTCAGTGTCGAAAACCCCAGAAGTGCATGGCAGCACCAAAGGAACTTTGTGCAATCCCCAGGAGAGGAGCTGTCATCGGATCCATCACTGGATCCAATGTTCCCCAGCACTGCGCTGCACTCCAGGTGGGGCGTCGGTGTTAGTTTTCTTGACTTAATCGGGTCTCAAAACATTGTTCAGAGCCCTGGTGACACTTCCCTAATCTCCATGTGTGATAGTGTGTCCGCCTTCCCGCTGGTTAGTGACGGGCTTGAAAGACACTCAAGGAAGGAACGGACACGCCGCCTGTAGGAGACGGTGTGTGGAACGCCAGACCCGCTTGGCTCCTCAGTCCTCCCACAGGGCCATGATGCGCATTTGACAGGGGAGGAAGCTCCCTGGGCTTAAATACCTCACCCAGCGTGACAGGGGAGAGCCACCGCCTGAGCTGACATGCAGATCCTTCAGAATGAGCTGGTGAGAGGGTGGGAATTTTAAGAGGATAAACACGCGACGCCCTCGGGTGTTCTGTGCGCCTATGGGAGCCTCTGGAGCACGCGAGTGTTTACTGGCGACCCTGGCCTCCAGGACGGGCCACCTCGCTTCTCTCTTCCCACCTCCATTCCTCCCGCTTCTCCCCACTTCCTCTTCCATTTCTTCCATTCCTTCCCCATCTGGACCGCAGAGAGGCGCTTCCAGGATCCATTTCGGCCCGCAGGACGACGTTGGGGACTTTCCTGGCGAGGGCCTCGCGACACAAAAGCCCTTCGAGGAGGGGCGCGGCGTCCCCGGGTAGGTGGGCGCCGGCTGCGGCCCTTCTCTGCACAGCACGTTGCCTTTCACTCCCCTGGGGTGTTTCTGGGTTTTCCCAGCCATCAAACAAGCCGAGTTCTGTGTAAGGGGTTCAGTTATCTCGGTACACCGGGGAAAGTGCCAAAAGGGAAAACTGATACCCCGGGTTGAGTAAGCTGTTTTCTGGGAAATTCTGAGCGTCTCTGGCGCGGTTCAGGGCCCGTCCGCGCTGTCCGCAGCCCCGCCTAGAAGCTGGCGGCGCCTTTGGCTAAAGCCTGCGCAGTCGGAGCTGTGGTTTGCGCCCCTGTCTTCCCCAGCTGTGCTGCCGCCAAACAGGAACCACACACGGCATCAGTCTTTGCATCCACAGCATCTGGAGTAAAATCTCCCGCACGGCAGGCACCCAGTAAAAGTCTTTTGGAATCAGGATGGAGGTGTGGGTTGATCACCCTGGGTGCTTCTCACAGCCCACTGGACTAAGTGTGCCGCGCATAGGTGCAGACAGAGACACCTGGGGGTGACCAGAGGTGAGGGCCACCGCGTCATTTCTTGGCGTCCCTCATGCCAGCCCTGCCCTGAGACGTTCTGCCCCTCTCAGCACTTGAAGGGCCAAGCCAGGGGTCCCCATTGAGGTGTACCCCCTGGCAGCCAGTGTGCAGAGTGCCCTCGTGCCCAGCTGTGATTTGAGTTTTGCAAGTGACAAAAAAATTATATATATATATATATTTAGTTTGATATTATTAATTTTTTTATTTCAGAATATTATGGGTGTACAAATGTTTTGGTTACATAAATTGCTTCCGTACTGTTTGAGTCAAAGTTAAGTGTGCCCATCTCCCAGACAGTGTGCATTGTACCCCTTAGGTGTGAATTTACCCATCCCCCTCAACCTGCTTGATTTCCAATGACCATCATTTCCATATGTTCACTTAAGTGTTCAATTAGTTCCAATTTAACGGTGAGTATATGTGGGTTTTGTTTTTCCATTTTCGTGATACTTCACTTAGAAGAATGGTCTCCAGTTCCATCCAGGTTAATACAAAAGATATTAGTTCACCATATTTTATGGCTGAGTAGTACTCCATGGTGTGTATATATATATATATATATACCACATTTTATTAATCCACTCATGTATTGATGGACACTTGGGTTATTTCTACATCTTTGCAATTGTGAATTGTGCAGCTATAAACATTTGAGTGCAAGTGTCTTTTTTATAGAATGTCTTTTTTCCCTTTGGGTAAATACCTAGTAGTGGGATTGCTGGATCAAACAGACTAATGGCCAAGAAACATATGAAAAAATGTTCAACGTCTCTAATCATCAGGGAAATGCAAATCAAAACCACAATGAGATATCGCTTAACTCCAATGAGAATGACTTTTATCAAAAAGTCCCCAAACAACAAATGCTGGTGTGGATGCAAAGAGATAGGAACACTCCTACACTGCTGGTGGGACTGCAAACTAGTACAACCTCTATGGAAAGTAGTACAGAGATACCTCAAAGAACTAAAAATAATTATATTTTTAAGCAACAGTTAAAAGCCAAATGTTATTAAGCACTTTGTATATATCATTTAAATGTATATGATTGTCCTGCAAAAACCAACCCTCATTTTAGGATTGTTCTTTCAGATTTTAGTCATTTGGGATCGTCCTCATTTTACAAATGAGAAAACCATGGCTCAGAGAAGCAAAGTTTAACTTGCCTAAGTTCACACAACTAGTGAGTCACAGAAACGGGATTCTAACTCACACCTGGCTGGTTCAAAAGTCAATAGACTGGCCACAAATGGAAAACATCTTGAGCACCCCAGGCACCCCATTTTCTCACTTCTTCCTCAGAAGCCACTGACTCTATGTAAGAAACACACTCTCTGCTATCCACACCTCTGTTCCTCTGGGAAAATACAAAAAGATCTGATATATTATTTCTGCTTTGATGGGAATATTCACCCTCACCTAGATATTGTCTTTATAAACTTATATGTCAACTTACATATGTTGCAAGCAAAAGCAAGCAATGTAACTAGCAATTACACTTTTTTCAGGTCTCAGACATTTAGGGGAAGCTCTAACAAGTCCATACGGGCTGTGCCTTGCCCACCTGGGATGCAATGTGGCTTTAGTTGGGCAGAAAAGCTGACCTGGATATCCTACCACGGTTTATTTTTTTTAAATCAGGGATCATGCTAATCTTTTCTATTTTATTCCAATTTTAGTATATGTGCTGCCAAAGTGAGCACTAAAGTTCAATTTCTAATAGAGCTCCTAGTCACCTCACTAAGAACTTAAGAGTTGAGAGAAAACACAACTCTGCATGAACTTCCACATACATTTCTCAATGTAAAATAAAAGAGCCTTCACTATCTGGTTCTTCGCAATTGACCTCATCTATGCAGTTGGTATAGTTTTGACATATGTTATCTATAGGACCTATGTAAAGATTACATCAGCCAATAAATATAAAAAGACTTTAAAAAATCAGGAGCACCCCATGAAAACAAAATATAAGTTAAAAGATGCAAGTTTAAGGAATTGAAATGAGTTCTTATTTAATTTTTGGTGATTGATTATGCTTATGATTTCTATTTATTGTTTTCTTCCTAATGTGCTCTAAAAGAAGCATCAAACTTTGAAGTTGAACAGTAATTCTTTATCTGAATCCAGCTTCCTGGCTATGAGAGAGTTCATTGGATTGTAGAACTCAAGATGGGCAACCCCAGAATGGGTGATGCCCAAGAATCAGGAGTAAGAGAAGTCTCCACAGGAGGAAGGCACTTGGGTAACCCTTTGCTTTTGTGAATCTTCCGCCTGGAAAAATTACCTGGAAAGTATCATGAAGGGCATATTTATTTAGAAGTGCCAGAGTCAGACTTGTGGGGAGGGAAGAACAAGTTGCAACGTGGTCTCGTGAGGCTGGCTGTGCCTCAGGGAATGAGCCTCTTCAGGAAAGACATCAACCAACTCCAGTGACAAGGATTAAGATATACTTTCGGGCATGAAACCTCATTAATTCAGGCTTCATTAATCTGGAATTTATGCAATTAGCCTGAGTCTTGCCAACCTTTTCTTCAGGGTCATGCAAATTCACACTGAAAACAAAATTGTAAGAGGAGTATTTAAGATAAAATAGACCCTTTACATTCAACTGGATAATATGTCTGGAGGCATTTGTGAATAGCGATAGAATTTTAAATTCCCTCTGTACAAAGCAGTCAAGTGGAAGTGAAAATTTTGAAGGACCTTTCTATTTTTCTTTTAATTTTTTTTGATACATAATATTTGTACATATTTATGGAGTACGTGTGACACTTTGATACATGTGCACAAAGTGTAATGATTGCATCAGGGTATTTAGGATATCTATCACCTTGAACATTTAACATTTCTTTGTGTTGGGGACATTTCAAATCTTCCCTTCCAGCCACTTTGAAATATACAATATATTGCTGTTAACTATAGTCACCCTACTCTGCTATTGAATACTAGAACTTATTCCTTTTATCTAACTGTATGTTTGTGCCATTAACCTACCTCTCTTCATCCCCCCCTCCCACCTACCCATACTTCCCAGCCTTTGGTAACTATGATTCTACTCTCTCCTTCCATGAGATCCACTTTTTCAGGTCCCATATATGAGTAAGAACATGAGATATTTCTCTTTCTGGGCCTGGCTTATTTCACTTAACATAATGATCTCCAGTTCCATTCTTGTTGCTGCAGATGACAAGATTTCATTTGTTTTTGTGGCTGAATAGTATTCTATTGTGTATATATACCACAATTTCTTTATTCATTCATCTATTGATAGACACAGGTTGATTTCATATCTTTGCCATTGTGAATAGTGCTGCAATAAACATGGGGGTGCAGGTATCCCATCGATATACTAATTTCCTTTCCTTTGGATAAATACCCAGTCATAGGATTGCTGGATGGTATAATAGTTCTATTTTAGTTTTTTGAGAGACCTCCGTACTGTTTTTCCTAATGGCTGTACTAATTTACATTCCTACCAACAGTGTATGAGTTCCCTTTTCTCCACATCCTTGCCAGCATCTGTTATTTTTTGTCTTTTTGATAATAGCCATTTTAACTGGGGTAAGATGATATCTCATTGTGGTTTTGATTTGCATTTCCCTGGTGATTAGTGATTTTTTTTGCATATACCTGTTGGCCATTTGTATGTCTTCTTTTGAGAAATGTGTATTCAGTTCCCTTGCCAACTTTTTAGTGAGATGATAATGATCATCATCATGATCATGATGATTTTGCTGTTTGTTTTCATTCTTTGTAAGCTCTGGAAATTTATCCCTTGTTGAATGAAGAGTTCATAAAAATTTTCTCCCACTCAATAGGTTATCTCTTCACTCTGTTGATTGTTTCCCTTGCTGCACAGATGCTTTTTAATTTAGTATGGTTTTTGCTACATATGTTTTTGAGGTCTTAGCCATAAAATCTTTGCCTTGACCAGTATCCTGGAACATTTCCCTGTGTTTTCTTGTAGTAGTTTTATAGTTTCAGGATATTCATATTCTTGGTGATCCTCTATAGACATTTATGAACCCAGCTAAGGAGGCTTATTCCTCAGACAGCATCTTTCTTTTTACTGCCATCACCAGCAAGTGCTATTTTTTCTGGAGTCATGTCTGCAAACTTATTGTTATCAGTTCCTCATTTTATCAGGAGAGAGTTTTATCAGAACTACAGAAACTCTGAAGACAAGCAGAAAGTGTTAATGCTACTTTGGCACAAGGGGTAGGCAATGCTGCACTCGCTAGCTAATGGATTCCCTCGCAGACACTGGTCCATGAAATTCAAATTTGTGCCTCCGCAAAATCACTATGTGGAATTGATTCTCAGTCATTAACTCCATGACTGCCAAGTCTACTGATGTCAATGCTGCCAAATCTACAAATGTCAAGGCTCTGTTATGGTTCAAGGCAATGATTCTTAATCCCAGTTATGTCTTAATTCATTGTGAGATTGAAAGTAACTTGTTATGAGAAATAAAGTTCCTATAAGTACAAATAAGTCCCATTAAAAATAAATGAAAGAGTGGTTGATTTAAGATTATCCTTATAATAACATAGCTTTCTCACTTGAATTGTGATATGCTGTTTTGAAAGAAAAAAAACAGTGCCTTTCAAATGCGATTGACTAAGACCCACAGCCTGTCTTACCTAAGATCAAACATTCAGCAATGAGTGACCATTCCTGACAATCATTAGTGGGTGGGTATCTTCAATATTATTAGTTTAAATAATCTGGAAAGCTTTTGGGGTCTCATGGGAATGTCTAACATGTGTACATTGTCCACCATATGTGTCATAGCAGGAAAGAGTTTTAAAAATGCTGCTGAAAAAGCATATGAGCTGTTTTCAAGGACTCCAAGAAATTTCATTTATTTATTCACAGACACAAGAAATATTAAATTAAAAATCAGTCTTATCTAGTCCACAAAATGGTTTGCAAATGGTATATTACTAATGAACAATTTGCATGAGTGAATTTTATTAATTTGAATAGTAACTCAATTTAACTGAAATAATAAAATGCATTTTAAAATTCAGATCCCTAACGGTTCAAATAAACATGTCCATGCTAAGTTGAATTAATGGGTTTTTAGTAGGTGTACTCTGATCTTACTCAGTGGTTCTCAAATCTGGCTGCACATTAGAATTTACTGGGGCATGCTGAAAAAATACCAGTGTCAGGCTCCCACTCTAGAGATTCTGATTAAATGTGGGAAGGACACACACAACCATTATTTTGTCACAGTTCCAGGTGATTCTAATGTGCAGGCAGGACTGAGAACCCCTTATTTAATTAGTCATTTTGGCAGGCAACTAGTTAGAGGCGATATACGTGGCCCAGAACCATTCATTGATACAGCTTATTATGCAGATACCATAGGAGTTCTATTGATTAACCTCCATTTGGCCACTTATCAGATTAATGTATGCACTTCTCTCCTATGAAATATGCTAATATTATAGATGCCCCACACTCTGACCATCCATGGCCAACGAGCAGTCTTGACCTTGCCTATGCACCTCTGCACCCTCAAGTTGAACTCTGTGTTTGTCAAGAATCAGTCGGTTTGTTTTGTTAAGTCTTATGCACACAATTACATAATTCAGTTAAATGTTGTTAAATTCATGAAATATGAGCATGACAATAAGGCACTGCTGTATTGATGAATGCAAAGACGACTGCTTTGGAAAGACTCAATGAAGTTGAGATGCTACAAGTATTTTGCTATTGGATTAGGCAACTATAAAAAATTAGGGAAAATATATGACAACAATTTATAAAAATTCTGCATTCAGATTGATTTGCAAATATCTTTTAAATTTTTGCTCCACTTTAAAGACACAAAAACTAGACATCATAGGTGACAGACATAGTTCACTTGAAAAAAAGCCACTCAAAATCCCAAAATGGGGAATCATGGTTAAGAAAAGACCTTAACCTTATATCACAAGATTGACGAATGAATGGATGTTTGTGTTTTTAGTTAAAACACATATTTAAGAAAAATGTGTATTATTTTCTAAATGATTCCTCAGTTTGTTTTCTCAGTGAACTGACTGTTGGGGGAGGCAATCCACCATGGGACCCAAGCGTCCCTGTACGTTCTTGCTGAGTATGCCAAGAAGGCAAGGCCCTGACTCTTTACTCAGACACTTCTCAGAATTTTATTTGCAGGGAACAATATAAACCAGAAACAATATCTCCCCACAAGGAGTAAGATTGCTTACCGCTCGCTGTAATAGAGGTAGATTCCTCAAGGTGTTCTTCAGCTATGACACAAATCTGCCACACGCACTGTGTTCATCTGGGCTCTTCCACTTGTCCCTGTGGAACTTGAGGGCGTGGGAAAGCAGCCCCAATATCATGTTCATGGTGCTTTCTGTGCTGTGAGTAATAAAGGCCTTTGTCTCTGGCCTGGGAGTCTCATGCTTTCTGCTGTTTATGAAACAACAATCTGTAAGCAGGGTAAAATCCAAGACTGCCCAACTGTAGCCCCTGCTTCTTGAGATAACAGGGCTCCTACTGGTGTCACAAACTTGGAGTCCTCTTTAAGTATAAGCAGCGGGTTCCTGCAGACACACAAAGACTTGTACTCCACCTCAAGGAGTCTTGAGTCTTCCACATCCACCATCCCCTCCTGTCTAGTGTGCTGCTCCGAGGTGCAATTCTCTATGTCTTTTGGTTCATTCTGCGGCTCCCAGCATGGCTGCCCACCCATTCATGGATCATCTTCTCTCTTCCTTACCACCTTTCTTTGGGAACATTTCTTCGATATTCACCAGCTAGCTCCATGCTATCAATTTACCCAGTATATGACCCTGGACGCCTCACTACTGAACCAACTCTCCCCAAGCTCATGCCTCACGTAGAATGCAGTACAGTGAGTGCTCCACAGACAAGGGCTCTGCCACCTCTACAAAGGACAGGGGGCAAAGGGCTCCAGTGTTCAACTAGGAAACTCTTTGGGTGTTATATTCTATTTATAAAATCAATAAAGTATATTCAGTAAGTTACCAGAAACTTACGTACCACAAACCATATAGTACATCATCTGTTTTGTATTGCTCATTATACTTCTGAAGTGTCTGACAGATTCACTCCTTCCCCATGCCCTGAGTGAGGCCAGGCCCTGTCCACTTTCTCTCTTGTCTAGATGACCTCACAGCTATCCCCCTGATGGGCCGTCCAGTTTCACACATTCTTCTCTCTGAGCCATTGCAGTCAGAGTCACCATTCTAAAGCACTTTCCTACTTCACTGCCTCCTGCACTTCCCGCCCTAGGGTCCCACCGCAGATTTTTGGGGAAAAGGACCCAAATTCCTCAACCCAGTATATACTTTTTGTGGCTTGCCTCAATCTACATTCCCAGCCTTACCCTTACCCCATATGCCACACTTGCGCCTCTGTTAAAAAGTCTTTGGGGGGGAGGAGGGAAAGGGCATTTATTGAAACCTTAAAATCTGTATCCCCATCATATGCCGAAATAAAAAAATAAAAAAAATTTAAAAAAAAAAGTCTTTGGTTTTCAGAACCAGAAAAATAAAACTCTGACCCAATTGTACAAGGTCTGTCCTGAAAGTATCCGGCCATGGAATCATTCTCGTTATATTAACAATGGCTGGATACTTTCTGGACAGGCCTCATCTTCTATAAATAAGGACGTTAATTCATCTCACCTGGAAGAGAAACCAGACGTGTAGAAAGCTCTGAGTTGGTTTATTCAGTGGCCTGAGGACCTTGTCACAGACAGGACCATTGCATTTCTTGCATACAGTCATTCTGGGAGTGTCAGCTTGGTCCTCAGGCTGGCTCCTCCCTTGGCTACAAGATCACTAGAGCAGTCCCATCCAGACACTGTAACATTCTATAGAGGGGGACAAACT
>VSMD01109075.1:0-27687 GCA_008750895.1 Mirza zaza | reverse complement strand
GCAATAAAGTGAGACTCTGTCTCAAAAAAAAAAAAAAAAAAAATAGTTAATGACTGAAGGATTGAAAACCAAAGAACTGGCCGGGCGCGGTGGCTCACGCCTGTAATCCTAGCTCTCTGGGAGGCCGAGGTGGGCGGATCGTTTGAGCTCAGGAGTTCGAGACCAGCCTGAGCAAGAGCGAGACCCCATCTCTACTATAAATAGAAAGAATTTAATTGGCCAACTAATATATATAGAAAAATTTAGCCGGGCATGGTGGCGCATGCCTGTAGTCCCAGCTACTTGGGAGGCTGAGGCAGCAGGATCACTTGAGCCCAGCAGTTTGAGGTTGCTGTGAGCTAGGCTGACGCCACGGCACTCACTCTAGCCTGGGCAATAAAGTGAGACTCTGTCTCAAAAAAAAAAAAAATTAAAAAAAAACCCAAAGAACTTTCAGATTATAGAAGTAATAATGACCTTGCAGAAAGTTCAGAGGGAGAGAGGAAAAGAGAACCCCACCATCTTAACACTTTTCACTTCACATATTCCTTCTGATTTTTTTTCTGGGATCCTGGCTTTTGAAACATAAAATGTCACAAGCATGTTTACATATTGCTACAAGATCTTCATAAATATCATTTTAAATGGCTGAATAATATTCATATGAGTAGCTATGCCACAATATTTCGGGCACTGGTTTTTAAAAAATATTTATTTCAAAAATATCTAATTCCATTATGTTTTTCTATCTCAAAGCTAATAACTATTATAGCTGTTTCTCAATCTCAAAGCTAATAACTATTATATATATAGAAAGAAACCAAAAGAGTGAAAGAGAGAGTGAGAGAGAGAGAGAGAGAGCACTGATGCATGTGCCAGGGTCTTGCTATGTTGCCCAGGCTGGAGTGCACCGGTGTCTTCACAGCCTTAAATTCCTGGGCTCAAGCAATCCTTCTGCCTCAGCCTCCTCAGTAACTGGGACTACAGGGTAGCACCACTGGGCTGGACATTTTAGAATGAAGATTAATTCTTTCATTGGGGAGATGAACTGTGCATTATAGGATGCTGAACACTGCCCCTGGTCTCTACCACCACATCCCTATTGTGAAAATCAAAAATGCATCCAGACATTGCCAAATATCTCCTGAGGAACAAAATGGCTCCTGCTTGAGAACCACTGATTTGGAGAAACACTAGGATAGGTGTGTGAAATGCTGTGCATTGCATCATTGTTCATAAAACTGGATATAACACAAATGTTTATTGACAGAGGGCTAGGTAAATAACACACCACATGACATCCATGCAGTGGAATACCACGAAGCCATTACAAAGAATGAGCCCGAGTTACACACGCTCACTTGGAAAGACGGCCATAGTATATCAAAACAAACAAACAAATATACCGGGTTTCAGAACAGTATGTCTAGAATAATCCCATTGTTGTACAAGAAAAACAGCAAAGCCTATCTATGCTCCCCACAGTAGTAAAAAGCATAGGAAAAAGTCTGTAACCACACACACACACTAACAGATAGTTGGTAAGTTACCACTGGGAAAAGGGTTGGGAAGGGGAGATAGATCGATCTCTCTCTTTATGTAATTCTGTATTGTTTGAATTTGTTATGGCAAAAAAAGAAGAAAGAGAGAAAAAAGAAAAGAAAAGGTAAACTAAAACTAAACGTAAAATGAAGAGACTTCAGGATTAACCTAGTTCTTGAATACTTGTAGTAACAGGGAGGACATTGCCTGCACAATGACAACCTCCACCCCACCCAGCATGGATTCTTTTTCTCTCTCATCCACCCTGGAACTCCTCTGTAGGCACCTGTGAGAAGCCATTAAACAAGGGGCAGCCGTTACCCAGGGAAAATCAGGTCACTCCTCGCAGTGTCAGTTTCCTGCCCGTCTGAGAGGGAAGGAGCAAACTCCAGTGGCAGGTGTCCTGGCTCAATTTCAGGAGGAGACTGGAGCCTTATCAGGCTCTGCCCAGTGTTCGGGTACACTGTGCCCCACAGTGAGTGGGTGCCTATGTGCCCAAGGGTTCAGTTGAGGGGCTCTGGAGACGTCCCCGCGTGGCTACACAGGAGTCCAGGTGTGCCTCAGGGTGTGTTTTTACTCCCTAAATCCGAGAAGAAGCCCGGGTGTTCAGGTGCCCAGAGGTGTGCGCGGGGTTTTGCCTCTGGCGTCCCAAAAGATGCTTCTCAGGTCAGGTGTGACACGTGAGTAGAGTCCCCGCCCCCACATGAGTACCTGCGCCAGTGTGCTCCCCCGGTCCCGCCCTGGAGAGCGAGGGTGCAGGTCCCCGAAAGGACCGCGAAAAGGGAGAAGGTAGAGGTCACTCACCCGGTTCGGCCGGTGCGGCCCGGATCTCAGCTCTCGCTCCCTTCTTGCTTAGTCCAATCCAAAACTCAACTGCTCTCGGCAGAAACTGACGGGCTCCTGGGCCAATCACTGCGCAGTTCCCGACACGGGCTGGACCAATGATTGTACGCTTAAAGTCCAGCCAACGCCTTCCCCAAGATGTCACTGGGTAATGTAGTCCTCAGCTATTAAGAGCTGCCCACCACGCCGGGAAGCGCAAAGCCTCTTGGGAGATGTAGTCCCGCTGCGCGCGCAAGTGTCGCTCACGCGTCGGAAGGCGGCGAAGCCAGGATGCGACCTTAGAGGTCGCCCTGCGCTGCCGTGTGGTTTGGAAGTCAGCCTGCAGGCGGGGCGTAAGGTTTAGGCGCGCTGAAGTTGACATGCTTTCCTCAAAACCTTGCTAGTCTCAGAACCCAGATAATCGAAACTTGGAAAAGATAGCGGGAAGCCTAACAGAAACCTGGAGATCATGGGGAAGGAATAGATGGGTTTTTAAGGACGAGGACAGCAAAACTATAGAGGGTTTTTTCACCCTGTTTTATTCTCATTATAAAAATAATATTAAAAACATGAGCTGTCTTACTCGAGGGGGAAGGGGGGCATGGGCAATATATGCAACCTTAACACTTGTACCCCCATAATACGCTAAAATAAAAAATAATTAAAAAGAAAAAAACATGGGCTAGGCACGGTGCCTCACGCCTGTAATCCTAGCTCTCTGGGAGGCTGAGGCAGGAGGGTCGCTTGAGCCCTGGAGTTTAAGGTTACAGTGAGCTAGGCTGACCCCACTGCACTCTAGTTGGGACGACAGAGTGAGACTTCGTCACACACACACACACACAAATGTGTATTATATATATATATACACACACATATATTTATCAACACGGAAAGTGTAGAAATGAAGGAGGAAATGACTCATTCTACCTCCCTTACACAACTAGCATCTGCCTTTTGCAGGACAGTATTTCTTCCTGACTTTTTAATTGCATTTTTTATATTAGTGTAATCATTTTGACTCACAATTTTAAAACATTTTTATTGTGGAAAATTTCAACATACACAAAAGTAGGGAGAATAGCCTAATGAACCCACTTGTAGTCACTACCCTACTTCAACAATTACCAAGTCATGGTCAACCTTGTTTCCTCTATATGTACACTTACATTGCCCCCTCCCAAACATTATTTTGAAGTAAATACCAGATATAACACGATTTCTCCAGTAAACATTTCAGTATATATCTTTAAAGGACATGCGTTCTCCTTTTAAAACATATCCACAAAACTGTCACATCCCCCCCAAAAAAATTAAGAATAATTTCCTAAAGTCATCAAATATGAATTAGTGTTTACATGTCCCTGATTGGCCTGTAAATGTCTTTTTTAAAAAAGTTTGTTTGAATTGAGATACAAATCATACATTGCACTGGTTAACATATCTGTTAAATCTTTTAAAAAATTTATAGTTTCCCTTTTTTTTTTTTTTTTTTTTGAGACAGAGTCTCGCTTTTTTGCCCAGGCTAGAGTGAGTGCCGTGGCGTCAGCCTAGCTCACAGCAACCTCAGACTCCTGGGCTCAAGCAATCCTGCTGCCTCAGCCTCCCAAGTAGCTGGGACTACAGGCATGCGCCACCATGCCGGGCTAATTTTTTCTATATATATTAGTTGGCCAATCAATTTCTTTTTTTTTCTATTTATAGTAGAGACGGGGGTCTCGCTCTTGCTCAGGCTGGTTTTGAACTCCTGACCTGGAGCAATACCGCCCACCTCAGCCTCCCAGAGGGCTAGGATTACAGGCGTGAGCCACCGGGCCTGGCCAAAAATTTGTAGTTTCTAGGCCAGGCCCGGTGGCTCACACCTGTAATCCTAGCCCTCTGGGAGGCTGAGGTGGGCGGTATTGCTCCAGGTCAGGAGTTCAAAACCAGCCTGAGCAAGAGCGAGACCCCATCTCTACTATAAATAGGAAAAAAAAGAAATAGACTGGCCAACTAATATATATAGAAAAAATTAGCCGGGCATGGTGGCACATGCCTGTAGTCCCAGCTACTTGGGAGGCTGAGGCAGCAGGATTGCTTGAGCCCAGGAGTCTGAGGTTGCTGTGAGCTAGGCTGACGCCACGGCACTCACTCTAGCCTGGGCAACAAAGCGAGACTCTGTCTCAAAAAAGAAAAAATAAAGCAACAAAAATTTATAGTTTCCCTCTACCTCTCTTTTTTACTTGCAATTTCTATTCCTTCCTTTTTCCTTTCTTTCTTCTATCTTATTATATTTGTTTTTTAGGAAACTAGGTAAAGCCAGGCTCAGTGGCACGTGCCTGTAGTCCCAGCTTCTCGGGAGGCTGAGGTGAGAGGAACACTTCAGTCCAGGAGTTCCAGGTGGCAGTGGCTATGGTTACACCTGTGCATGGCCACTCCACTCCAACTTGAACAACATACCAAGAAAGAAAGTAGGTGGTTGGTCCTGTAGAATTCTCTAGGATTTTTCTGATGGCATCCCCACGGTGTTGTGTTAACATCTTCTGTCCTCTGTGTTCTCTGCTAATTGGTACTTAGATCTAAAAGGTCTGATCAGATTAGGCTTGATTATTTTTTGTATGAGACTACTTACATGGTGTTGTGTACTTCCATCATAGTGACTGCCTACTTGTCTCTCATTTTGTGATGTTCGCAGCCATTGATGATCATTGCTTAGGGGTTATAAACAGTGATAGCATTCTTCTGCATTTATTAGCTGGAATACTTTTGTGAAGAAAAACTTCCCTTCATTGGCTGATTGGATACATGAAGTACAGTTCACGTGGGAAAGGCAGGATAAATGCACGAATTCCTCACCTTTCTCAGTTTTAACAGTAATGTATTGGTTCCCTAGTACTTTCCAAAAGTGATTGATCAGTGAGGATTATTATTATCATTATGAACATATATTTAAATCTATCATTATGATCACATGGATTTTTTTTTTTTTTTGAGACAGAGTCTCACTTTGTTGCCTGGGCTAGAGTGCCGTGACATCAGCCTAGCTGACAGCAACCTCCAACTCCTGGGCTCAAGGGATCCTCCCCTGCCTCAACCTCCTGAGTAGCTGGGACTACAGGCATGTGCCACCATGCCTGGCTAATTTTTTCTATATATATTAGTTTGCCAATTAATTTCCTTCTATTTATAATAGAGACGGGGTCTCGCTCTTGCTCAGGCTGGTCTCGAACTCCTGACCTCGAGCAATCTGCCTGCCCCGGCCTCCCAGAGTGCTAGGATTACAGGCGTGAGCCACTGCGCCCAGCCTGCTATAAACATTTATGTATAAGTCTTGTATGGACATATGTGTTCATTTCTCTTGGGTACAGACCTAGGAGTAGAATGGCTGGATCATGTGGCAAGGGTATTTAACTTGTTAAGTAGTGTGTGCCTATGATCTCAGCTACTCAGGAGGCTGAAGCTAGAGAATCATTTGAGCCTAGGAGTTCAAATCTAGCCTGGGCAACATAGCAAGACCCTCATCTCTAAAAAAAATATATACATAAGTAAATTTTTTAAATGTAAAGATGGCCCACAATGGACAGAAACTAGGACAGAAGTTTGACTTCCTGTCCTTCTAAAAAGTGTCCCTCCCTGTGCCCTTCAGGGCTGCCTTCATCTTCCCCCACTTCCGCTGTCTCCTTGCTTTGTTGCCTTCCTTTCCATGTGAAAGCCCAGCCTTTGTGCTCCATCTGTTTTCCAGATCAGCTTTTTTGACTGATCGGTGACTTCTTTCCAAATAATCTCTTTGGGCAGAGAGCTCTTTGGCTCTACTTTGTTCTGGACTACAACAGCCCACATTTTAGAGTAAGCCTCCCTACTGGTCACTCAAGCGATAAGCCAGGAAAGACTTGTGGTTACAGGTTAATCGTAGAGTGTGTTATATTCAGGGAGCCACAAATCGTCAGAACTGGATGGATTTGCAGAGATCATTTAGTCCAGCGGGGACCCAGAGGGACTAGGTGACCTGCCCGAGGTCCCTCAAGGTCAGATGGCAAATTGGTGGCTGAAATGAGATGAAGTTAGTGGTAGATACCGGTTTTCCTGGAATTACACCTTGGATCTAGTTTTTGCATATTTGAAATCTGGTCATTTCATTTTAAGTTAAATATGTTTAGTAAATCATTTCACGTGAAAAAAGAAACCAGAAAATAACAGTTCCCGTCAGCTTGGGGAAGTGAGTCCTTCTGTGACCTCACCGACCCTTACCCTGAAGAGACCTATTAAAAGCTCCTTCGGACTTCCCCCACCTCTTCGGAAGGAGTAAATACCTCCTTGGCCTGGACCAGACAGAGTTGGCGTTTAACAGCTGCCTGAGTTGGTGCTCGGGAGGTGGAGTCTTTCACTGTCTGAGTTGTTCAGTTATTTTTAAGAGGCCTGAAAGTCAGAAGGCAGCTTGCTGTGTGTCTTTTGGCAAGTCTCTTTCCTTCTCTGGGCAGTACTTTCTCCATCTATACAAAGGGGTTGGACTACAGGGTGTCCAAGCCCTGCTGCCTGCGTATCTCCACAGGTATAAAAAAAATCTGCATTTTTAGTAAGCTTCCAAGTGATTCTTAACTTCTGCTGATACAAGAATCATCTGGGTTACTGATTTTTTTTTTTTTTTCAGAGACGGGGTCTCGCTCTTACTCAGGCTGGTCTGACAGTGTCTCACTCTGTTGCCCAGGCTAGAGTGAGTGCCATGGCGTCAGCCTAGCTCACGGCAACCTCAAACTCCTGGGCTCAGGCAATTCTCCTGCCTCAGCCTCCTGGGTAGCTGAACCATGCCCACCAGGCCCAGCTAATTTTTTTTATATATATTTGTAGTTGTCCAGCTAATTTCTATTTTTTTAGTAGAGACGGGGTCTTGCTCATGCTCAGGCTGGTCTCGAACTCCTGAGCTCAAATGATCTGCCCACCTCGGCCTCCCAGAAAGCTGGGATTACAGGCGTGAGCCACCAGGCAGGTCTGGGATGCTGATTTTAAAATGCAGATTACCTCCTCCTACCTAGGGACACTCATCCTGATCAAGCAGGTCTGGGGGGGGGCCTGGGAATGAGCATTTTTTGTTGGTGGCCCACACTTGCAGAGACCAGACTGATTTGGGGATACACATCCCAGCTGACCATCCAAGATTACCTTGTTTCTTTCCAGTTTCATATCACTCAGGGTGAGGTGAAGGGCCTCTGTTTCTACCTTTTTTTTTTTTGAGACAGAGTCTCGCTTTGTTGCCCAGGCTAGAGTGAGTGCTGTGGCATCAGCCTAGCTCACAGCAACCTCAAACTCCTGGGCTCAAGTGATCCTACTGCCTCAGCCTCCCGAGTAGCTGGGACTACAGGCATGTGCCACCATGCCCGGCTAATTTTTTCTATGTATATTAGTTGGCCAATTCATTTCTTTCTATTTATAGTAAAGATGGGGTCTCACTTTTGCTCAGGCTGGTTTTGAACTCCCAAACTCCTGATCCTCCTGCCTCAGCCTCCCAGAGTGCAAGGATTACAGGCGTGAGCCACCGAGCCTGGCCTACCTTTTTTTTTTAATTCAACAAATATTTATTGGGGGTCTGCTTTGACCAGACACTGTTTTAGATGCTGGAGAAGTAGCAGTGGAGAATCATAATTCCTGCCCTCTTAAGCTGACATTCTTTCACTTAGCGATATGCATTTAAGTTTCCTCCATGTTTTTTCCTGACTTGATGGTGTATTTTTTTTTTTTTTTTGAGACAGTCTCACTCTGTTTCCCAGGCTAGAGTGCCGTGGCGTCAGCCTAGCTCACAGCAACCTCAGACTCCTGGGCTCAAGCAATCCTGCTGCTTCAGTCTCCCGAGTAGCTGGGACTACAGGCATGTGCCACCATGCCCAGCTAATTTTTTTCTATATTTTTAGTTGGCCAATTATTTTCTTTCTATTTTTAGTAGAGACGGGGTCTCGCTCTTGCTCAGGCTGGTTTCAAACTCCTTACCTTGAGCGATCCACCTACCTCGGCCTCCTAGAATGCTAGGATTACAGGCGTGAGCCACCGCGCCCGACCCCATTCACTTATTGAAAGACCAAGTAACCAAGATGTTTATTTCCAAGTTTTACCATTTATGAATAAAGATGCTATAAGCCTTCATGAGCAGGTTTTTTACAGATAAAATTCCCATCATTTTTATTGTTTTAAATTTAGGGCTATAAGTCTGAGAAAATCATGAGAAACCAACCGCTGATGGAGGATTCTGGAGGAAGTTCTGACAGGCTTCAGGGGACCAAAATAGGGGTGCCTTTGCTATGGTTCCTTTTTTGTCCTTTCACATTGACTCATCAAGTGACTCAAACACCAGTAAATTAAGCAAGAAAAAAAGAAAGAGGATTCACTGTCCAGTAACTTTCAAGATCTGATTTCTTGTGCATTTGAACTTTCGTCTGTGGCTCTTCTCAGTGGAGCCAGACACCAGTAGCCTACAGGGAGCGTCAGGGGCAGAGAAGAGAGGTGCTGAGTTTGCTAGCGGGTCTCAAGGCTTCCAGCTTTCTGGTTTTCAGTGTTCACTTCTCTCTGACCAGATCACTGACGGTCATGGGTGACCACACCTCACCCATCGCCCACTTCTGAGTTTCCCCGAGAGGGAACTTTCTGCTCTGGGGGAAGCCCGTCTTCACCCTGTCACCACATGCGCAGAGGAAGAGCGTGAGGGCAGGCCCGTCACCGAGGCAGAGGTGTCTGTGTAGGGTGGAAGGGTTAGCGTGTTCCGTGTCAACCACAGACTATGTCTTCTCCCCCCGTGACTTCGGGTTGGTCCCACCTGACCGGAGGATGACTCTGTCTGGCAGCCCCGAGACTAAGAAGCAGGCTATGAGAGAGTGGGGCCTGAAGGTTCCTGAACCTTAAGAGTAGTTTGTCTCATTGTGGAAAACTTGGAGAATAAGAAATAATAGTAAGCATAAACAATTTAATGGGTAAATCTGTACTTTGGATTTGTAATTCTCCTTTTTAAAAACTTAAAGTATTTTTTTCCTACCTAACACTAAAAAATTTAAAGTATTGAAATAGCCCAGATTCGGTGGCTCACATCTGCAATCTCAGCACTTTAGGAGGCTGAGGCAGTTCCATTCAGGAGGGTCATTGGAGCCCAGAAGTTTGAGACTAGCTGGGGCAACATAGTGAGACCCTAGCTCTATAAGAAAATAAAAGTAAAAAAATAGCTGGGCAGGGTGGCATGACCTAGTAATCCCAGCTACTTGAGAGGTTTGTGAAGCAGGAGGATCACTTGAGCCCAGGAGTTGGGGTCTATGGTGGACTGTGATGGCGCCTGTGAACAGCCACCGCACTCCAGCCTGGGCAACGTGGCGAGACCCTGTCTTTTAAATGAATGAATGAATAAATAGAGAATAAGAAGAGAGCCTGGGCACAGTGGCTCACTCCTGTATTCCTAGCACACTGGGAGGCTGAGGTGGGAGGATTGCTTAAGGTTAGGAGTTCAAGACCAGCCTGAGCAAGAGGGAGACTTCAAGATCCAGTCTCTAGTAAAAATGAGAAAATTAGCTGGGCATGGAGGCATGAGCCTGTAGTCCCAGCTACTCAGGAGGCTGAGGCAGGAGGATCGCTTGAGCCCAGGAGTTTGAGGTTGTTGTGAGCTAGGCTGACGCCACTGCCCTCTAGCCTGGGGCAACAGAGTGAGACTCTGTATCAAAAAAATATATATCTATGATTCATATAACATAAAAATATTATTTTAAAAATGTACAATTCAGTGGGTTGTTTTGTTTTGTTTTGTTTTTTTGAGACAGAGTCTCACTTTGTTGCCCAGGCTAGAGTGAGTGCCGTGGCATCAGCCTAGCTCACAGCAACCTCAGACTCCTGGGCTCAAGTGATCCTCCTGCCTCAGCCTCCCGAGTAGCTGGGACTACAGGCATGCGCCACCATGCCCGGCTAATTTTTTTCTCTATATATTAGTTGGCCAATTAATTTCTTGTTTACTTATAGTAGAGACAGGGTCTCGCTCTTGCTCAGGCTGGTTACGAACTCCTGGGCTCAAGCAATCCTACTGCCTCAGCCTCCTGAGTAGCTGGGACTACAGGCATGCGCCACCATGCCTGGCTAAATTTTCTATATATATTTTTAGTTGGTCAATTAATTTCTTTCTATTTATAGTAGAGACAGGTTATCACTCTTGCTCAGGCTGGTTTCAAACTCCTGAACTCAAACGATCCACCCGCCTCGGCCTCCTGGAGTGCTAGGATTACAGGCGTGAGCCACCACACCCGGCCTCAGTGGGTTGTTTTTAAGCACATCTACAATATTGTGCAACCATCACCACTATCCAATTCCAGAATATTTCTATCACTTCAGAAAGAACCCCTGTACCCATTAGCAGTACCCTGTACCCCATCCCACCCCCAGCAACTGATGACTATAATTTACTTTTTATCTCTGTAGCTTTGTACAAAATGATCTTTTGAGTTTATAGCTGTTTCACTACTTATTCCTCCACTCCAGGACAACTGTATGGTACAGCACTTTTAAAAATAAGTGCAAACCTAAGGTATGACACTATTAGAATTCTAGAGGAAAATATTGGAAACACTCTCCTAGACATCAGCCTAGGCAAAGAGTTTATGAAGAAGTCTCCAAAGGCAATCACAGCAGCAACAAAAATAAATAAATGGGACATGATCAAACTAAAAAGCTTCTGCACAGCCAAATAAACAGTCATGAAAGTAAACAGACAACCTGCAGAATGGGAGAAAATTTTTACATCCTACGCATCCGATAAGGGGCTGATAACTAGAATATACTTAGAACTCATGAAAATCAGTAAGAAAAAATCAAATAACCCATTAAAAAGTGGGCAAAGGACTTAAACAGAAACTTTTCTAAAGAAGACAGAAGAATGGCCAACAAACATATGAAAAAATGCTCAACATCTCTAATCATCAGGGAAATGCAAATCAAAACCACAATGAGATATCATTTAACTCCAGTGAGAATGGCCTTTATCAAAAAGTCTCCAAACAATAAATGCTGGCGTGGATGCAGAGAGAGAGGAACACTCCTACACTGCTGGTGGGACTGCAAACTAGTTCAACCTCTGTGGAAAGCAATATGGAGATACCTTAAAGCGATACAAGTGGATCTACCATTTGATCCAGCAATCCCATTACTGGGCATCTACCCAAAAGATCCAATGACCCTCTACCAAAAAGACTCCTGCACTCAAATGTTTATAGCAGCACAATTCATAATTGCAAGGCTGTGGAAACAGCCCAAGTGCCCATCAATCCAAGAATGGATTAATAAAATGTGGTATATGTATACCATGGAGTACTATTCAGCTCTAAGAAACAACGGTGATATAGCACATCTTATATTTTCCTGGTTAGAGCTGGAACCCATACTACTAAGTGAAGTATCCCAAAAATGGAAAAACAAGCACCACATATACTCACCAGCAAACTGGTATTAACTGAGCAGCACCTAAGTGGACACATAGGTACTACAGTAATAGGGTATAGGGCAGGTGGGAGGGGGCAAGGGGGCGGGTATATACATACATAATGAGTGAGATGTGCACCATCTGGGGGATGGCCATGCTAGAAACTCAGACTTGTGGGGGGAGTGGGAGAAAGGGCATTTATTGAAACCTTAAAATTTGTACCCCCATAATATGCTGAAATAAAAAAAATTAAAAAAAATAAGTGCAAGTTGTTGTTAAATGTCAGTTCTCCCCAGATTGATCTATAGAGTCTCATAATTTCAAGCATAATCTTAACAGGCTTTTTTTTTTTTTTAATAGAATTGGATAAGCTGTTCTAAATTTGTCTAGAAATTCAAATGACCTAGAATTTGAATTTCTAGCAGTCTTGCAAAAGAACAAAGTTGGCAGACTTATCCTGGCTTCAAGATTTACCAAAAAGCTATAATAGTCAAGACAGTGCGGCACTAACATAAGGGTGGACAAATGGATCAATGGAACAGGATGGAGAGCCCAGAAATAACCCCGGACTCAAATGGACTTCTGATTTCTGACGGAGGAGACACACAGCACTGGGACCACTGGGTGTCCGCGTGGAAAACGGAAGCCTAGACCCTGTATCTCAGCACATGCACGTCGTGGACTAAAGACCTAAATAAAAGTTCAAACTACAACACTTCAAAAGGAATGCATAGGAAAATATCTTCCCATTGTGGGGACTGACAAAGGTTTCTTAGGCAAGATATGAAACCTAGAAGAAACTAAAAGAAAAAATAGACATATTGGACTTAATCAAAATTTAAAATTTCTGCTCATCAAACATAAGTAGGGGAGCAGAAAAGGTATATTAGTTTCCTACTGCTGCTGTAAGAAACCAACACAAACTTAGTGGCCTAAAACCACACGAATTCTGGAAGTCCGAAGTCAGGGATCAGTTTCACGGCTGAAGTCAAGGTTTGGGCAGGGCTGGCTCTCTCTGGAGGCAGGATTCCAGGGGAGGTTCAGTTTCCTGCCTATACTCCCTGGCTCACGGCTCCATCCCTCATGCTCAAAGGCACCATTTCAGTCTCCCCGCCCCTCACCATGTGGCCTTCCTCTCTGACACCAATGCTCCTGCTTCTCTTTTACAAGGATGCCTGGGATCACATCAGGCCCACGGGGACAGTCCCGGATAATCCCCATCTCAACATCCTGTACTTAATTAAATCTGCAAAGTCCCTTTTGCCATGTAAGGTAACATTCACAGGGGCTGGGGATTAAGACGTGGACATATTTGGGGAGCTATTATCCAGCCTACCGCAGTAGGCAGGCCACAGGCAGTACAGATACCCGATAAAGGACTTATACCCAGTATATATACAGGACGCTTACAAATGGACAATAAAAAGATGAACAATCCAATAAATAAATTGGACAAAAGGCTGGGGCAGTGGCTCACTCGTGTAATCCTAGCACACTGGGAGGCTGAGGCCAGAGGATCACTCGAGGTCAGGAGTTTGAGACCAGCCTGAGCAAGAGTGAGACCCCATCTCTACTAAAAATAGAAAAAATTAGCCGGGCATGGTGGCACATGCCTGTAGTCCCAGCTACTCGGGAGGCTGAGGCAGGAGGATCACCTGAGCCCAGGAGTTTGAGGTTGCAGTGAACTATGATGAGGCTGACACCACAGCACTCTAGCCAGGGCAACAGAGTAAGACTCTGCCTCAAAAAAACAAAACAATTTGGGCAGACTCTTTTTTTTTTGAGACAGAGTCTCACTTTGTTGCCCAGGCTAGAGTGAGTGCCGTGGCATCAGCCTAGCTCACAGCAACCTCAATCTCCTGGGCTCAAGCGATCCTCCTGCCTCAGCCTCCCGAGTAGCTGGGACTACAGGCATGCGCCACCATGCCCGGCTAATTTTTTCTATATATATATATTAGTTGGCCAATTAATATCTTTCTATTTTATAGTAGAGACAGGGTCTCGCTCTTGCTCAGAGCTGGTTTCGAACTCCTGACCTCGAGCAATCCGCCCCCCTCGGCCTCCCAGAGTGCTAGGATTACAGGCGTGAGCCTGGGCAGACTCTTCACAGAGAGATACAAGTGGGGAAGAAACAAGTGAAAAAGTTATCAACACTGTTAATTATCAAGGAAGTGCAAGTGAAAACCACATACCCACCACAGTGGCAAAAATTAACCACTTGAGTACCAGCGTCAACTGTAGTCGACATCCACAGACCAACGCGCACAGCCGTGATACGACTTTTCTAATTTTTCATTTATCGAAAGAAAATTGTGAACATTTAAAATAACGTAATGAAAGCATATATGTACGTTTTACCTATTCTGATATTTACATTACAAGTAAAGCTGCCTGTAAAGTCAAACAAGCTTTCAGTGCGTTCAAGCTTTCCTCATCACACAAGAGCAAAACGGACTCGTTGTCAGTGCACAGCACAGACTACCGTGCGGGCTGTGAGTGCCGGCTGTGGGCAAGGGTTCGCAGCTGGTTAGCGCCGAAGAAAAGTGGTTAAAAAGACAGATAACACCAAATGTTAGCAAGAATGCGTAGCCACTGGAACTGCCATACGTTGTCAGTGGGAGTGTAAAATTGTACAAATGCTTTGGAAAAAGTCAGATAATTTCTTATTAAGTTAAACATATATACACCTATGACCCAACAGTTCCACTTCAAGGTGTTTGTCCAAGAGAAATTAAAACATGTCTACAAAAATATTTGTATGAGAATATTCATTGCAAGCCACAGGCAGTGGCTCATGCCTGTAACCCCAGCACTTTCGGAGGCCGAGGCAGGAGCATTGCTTGAGACCGGAAGTTCAAGAGCAGACTGGACAACATAGTGAGATCCCATCTCTACAAAAAATTTAAAAACTTAGCTGCCAACTTAGTTGGCACCTGTAGTCTAGCTATTTGGGAACCTGAGATGGGAGGATCTCTTGAGCCCAGCAGCTCGAGGTTACAGTGAGCTATGATTGAGCCACATTGCACTCCAGCCTGGGCGGCAGAGCAGGACTCTGTCTCTTAAAAAAAAAAAAATTCATTGCAGCCCAAACAAGAACTAGCATAGATGTCCGTTAGCAGTAGCTGTCCGACACAGTACGATGGTGCACATCTACACGATGGTCACACAGCAATAAGACGGAAAGAACTGCTGAAACACACAAGAACGTGGATGAGACTCAAAAACACGTTGAACGCGACATCCAGCTCTACTCCTCTCATGCTTCTTAGAGCAGAATCAGTCACCCAGGGCTTGGACTGGAGGAAGATAAAGTCATGAGATAGAATCCACAATGGAAACCCGAACACGGCTGATCTCCCAGGAGAAGCGTGAGAGAGAACCACCCCTGCACGCCAGGCCCTCCAGCCCCGGTGGCAGCCAGGCCCCCAGGACGTCCCGTCCGGGTCCTGCAAATGCAGACACATTGACTCATTCTGGCGTTCGACGTACAGGAGCTCTGGTGCTTTCTTCTTCTTTTTTTTTTTTCTGAGACAGGGTGTCCCAGTGTCGCCCAGGCTGGAGTGCAGTTGGCGCAATCGTAGCACACTGCAGCCTCAAACTCCTGGGCTCAAGTGATCCTCCTGCCTCAGCCTCCTGAGTGGCTGGGACTACAGGCATGCGCCACCATGCCCAGCTGATTTTTCTTATTTTTTGTAGAGACATGGTGGTCTCGTTATGCTGCCCAGGCTGGTCTCCAACTCCTGGCTTCAAGCGATCCTCCCGCCTCAGCCTCCCAAAGTTCTGGGGTTACAGGTGTGAACCACCGCGCTCGGCAACACCCAGTACTTTCTCTTTTGTGGATGCCCATGCACTGGTGCATATACAGTGTTCCCTCCTGTCTCCTGCCTCAGCTCTACAGTCAGCCCCTCCTGGCCCATCCCAGTCTGGGTCCCCTCTGCTCACCTTCCCCTGTCCCTGTCCTAGGAGACAGCATTGCTCAGTATGCGCCACGGTACTGCAAGGCCACTTTCTCATTCCTCCCTGTGTCTCCAGCCCCTGGCGCAGGCCTGTGTCCCAATGCTCAGCGGACACCCAAGTGCAGGGATGGCTGACCCGGCACCCAGTGTAGCTCTGGGTGAAGCGGCTTCCCCCTCCTGTAGCCACCCCCACCCCCGCCCCACGAAGGTATTTATAGGCAGGGAATTGTGGGTGTGGAGGGAGTTGAGTAGAGAAAGACTCAGGGCACCTGGGGACGTCTCGTTCCTTTGCTCACCTTTGGCTTGGATACACCTGCGAGAGATCCTGGAGAAAGGGAGACATCAGGGAAGTGGGCGTGGCGCTTGGTAGACAGGTATGAAGGGCGGCTCCTCAGATTAGATTCAGCCGCCAGGAAAGGATCGGCGCCCCACAATGAGAGTGTTTTTTTTTTTTTTTGAGACAGAGTCTCACTCTGTTGCCCAGGCTACAGTGAGTGCCGTGGCGTCAGCCTAGCCCACAGCAACCTCAAACTCCTGGGCCCAAGCAATCCTCCTGCCTCAGCCTCCCGAGTAGCTGGGACTACAGGCACGCGCCACCATGCCCAGCTAATTTTTTCCATATATATTAGTTGGCCAATTAATTTCTTTCTATTTATAGTAGAGATGGGGTCTCGCTCTTGCTGAGGCTGGTTTTGAACCAGGGTCTCGCTCTTGCTCAGGCTGGTTTCGAACACCTGACCTCGAGTAATCCGCCCGCCTTGGCCTCCTAGAGTGCTAGGATTACAGGCGTGAGCCACCGCGCCCGGCCAATGATAGTGGTTTAAATTCATCAAAGTCCAGAGTAAGCTGTCCGGGGCTGGTTTGGCCACTGTCCCCATAAGCTTCCCACCAGCACAGGCCTCTTCCCCTTCCAGCTCACCAGGCAACCACCCCTCGGGTGTGGTCCTCACCGTCTGACGCAAGCCAGCACCAGAGGTCCAGACGCCACGTGGGTAGTGAGGCATCAGGGTGGAGGAAGGGTGGCAGGGGAGAGGCATGCCAGGGGGTTATCTGGGGCTGCCACAGGGGACTTTTGCTAGGATCCTCTTGGCCTGAGCTCAGTCACATGGCTGGGAGTGGCTGGGACAGGTGGACTTTATTCTGGGTAGTCCTATACCAGCTAAAAACTGTGCATTCTCCAGCCTGGGCAGCATAGCAAGACCCCCATCTCGAAAATAAGAAAAAATTAGCTGGGCGTGATGAGCACCTGTAGTCCCAGCTACTCAGGAGGCTGAGGCAGGAGGATCGCTTGAGCTCAGGAGTTTGAGGCTGCAGTGAGTTATGATTGGGCCACTGCATTCCAGCCTGGGCAACAGCAAGACCCTGTCTCAAAAAAATAAAAATAAAAATAAAATAAACAAAGTGGGCATTTTCCTACTATGAAAGAAGAGAGGGGAAAGTGGCGGGCAGCTAGCTTGTCCGCTGCAGATGGACAGAGGAGGAGAAACATACATTGAACAAGTACTATTCCTCCGGCATTGGGCTGGATATTTTATATGTTAGATACAGCTCCCAAACACTCTAGGAGGCAGACATTACATTCCATCATCCTGATGAGGAAACAAGCTCACAGGCTTTAGGGAACTTCCCCAAGGTTACACAACTAGTAGTGTTCAGAACTAGGACTAAGAATCCAGGTCCATGGGACTTCGTTATGGACTGAATGTTTTTATCCCCACAAAATGTATATGTTGAAGCCCTAATTCCCAACGTAATGGTATTTGGAGATGGGGTATTTGGGAGGTAATTAGGTTTAGACGAGGTCATGAGGGTGAGGACCTTGTAATGGGATTAGTGCCCTTATAAGCAGAGGAAGAGACCAGAGCCCTGTCTCTCTTTCTCTCTGCCATATGAAGACACAGCAAGAAGGTGGCTGTCTGCAAGCTAGGAAGAGAGTCCTCACCAAGAACCAAATCTGTCAGCACCTTCATCTTGAACTTCCCAGCCTCTAGAACTGTGAGAAATAAATGTCTGTTGTTTAAGCCACCCAGTCTTCGGTATTTCGTTATAGCACACCAAAGTGACTGAGACAGCCTGAAGCCTTTCCCACCACACCAGGCTGCCCTGGGAATCTAAGAGTAGTAGAGGGAATGTTAGCCATCTTTTTCTTAGGTTCAAACCAGCTCACCAGGCTAGGAAAGGAAGCAGAAGTGTGGAGGAAAAACAACTAGGCAATGTTTGTTTTGTTTTGTTGTTTTTTGGAGACGGGGTCTTGCTCTATTTCCCAGGCTAGAATGCAGTGGCATCATCATAGCGCACTGCAACCTCCAACTCCTGGGCTCAAGCGATCCTCCTCCCTCAGCCTCCCAAGTTGCTGGGACTACAGGCGTGCACCACCACACCCGGCTAATTTTTCTATTTTTAGTAGAGACGGGGTCTCGCTCTTGCTCAGGCTGGTCTTGAGCTCCTGACCTCGAGCGATCCTCCTGCCTTGGCCTCCCAGAGTGCCAGGATTAAAGGTGTGAGCCACCTCGCCTGGTCTCAATGTTTTGAATGTGCATTTGCTCCTTGTCTTCAACTCCCAGGGTGAAGGCGCAGATGGAGAGCAGGAAGGCAATGTCCCCTGGTGTGGCCCTCTCCGGTGCTGAAACAGCGTGACAGTGTGCGCGAGAGGTGAGGCTCCGTGAGCTTGGACAAACCCTCATTTGCTGCCTCGGGCACCATTTCCCCATCCTTCCCGTGAGAGGAGGAAGCTGGGCTCCTCCCACATTGGATGCCCTTGGGAGCTTTGTAAAGAATATCTTTTTTCCTTCCATGTGTATTTCCTATTTTTCTCTTCCATGAGGTTCTAGAACCGGTTATTATAGCCAAGATGTTTCTGTGTCTCTTTTTATTCATACTTCGTCCTCAGTGGTCGGATGAGGGCTTGAGTCCTCCCGCAGTCGGGCAGCCCGTGTTAACTGAGGCTGCAGCTGAGCCCCGAAGCTGTCTTGGCCACCTGTCCTTGTGTGCCCTGGACTCCCGCTCTCTCGGGGCCTTCTGTAGTTGGCCTGTCTGGGCTCGGTCACAAGAGCTCTGTTCTCTTAGCAGAGGCTGTTCCAGCTAATGGCAGGGAGGCCTAGCAGACCTCATTTTCCCCATCTTCATTCCCTGCCAGGGCCCTTTTTCCTCCCCCTACAGGTCTGCCTGAGAAACTCACGCACACCCGTCTAGTAGCGAGGCCCGCGTTTGCATTTGAGGGCTTGTTCCTCGCCCGTCTGTGCTTTGAGTTGAGGCTGGGGGACGAGGTCTTCTCCCCACGGGTTACTTTTCTCAGGCTACAAAAGTGTTCGGAAGAGCTACTTGACGGCCAGAAAGCATCTGAGAAATGACTTTTACCCCTTACTCAGAGCAAAATGCTTTGAATTTTGTTCAGATGAGATTTGTGAACAGATTTAAACAGGTTTCATCACAGGAGTCAGCAAGCACCTCATGGAAGACCCGCAGCTGTCTCCCAGCCTCAGCCGTTTGCTCATGTAACGAACTTCTGTCTACACCGTTTCCGGTACAAGGAGAGCTGCAAGTAGTGCAAGAAATTCTCGGAGCTCACCTGGTCGTGGGGTTTAAACGTGACATTGAGACACAATTTTGTCCGTATGAGATTAACTGCCAATCACTACAAACAGATGATTCAGTAGGGAAGTAAGATCAATATTTGTACAGAGGCCGGGCGCAGGCTCTCGCCTGTCATCCTAGCACTCTGGGAGGCCGAGGTGGGAGGATTGCTCGAGGTCAGGAGTTCGAAACCAGCCTGAGCAAGAGCGAGACCCCATCTCTACTATAAATAGAAAGAAATTAATTGGCCAACTAATACATATAGAAAAAAATTAGCCAGGCATGGTGGCACATGCCTGTAGTTCCAGCTACTCGGGAGGCTGAGGCAGGAGGATTGCTTGAGCCCAGGAGTTTGAGGTCGTTGTGACTAGGCTGACGCCACGGCACTCACTCTAGCCTGGGCAACAAAGCGAGACTGTCTCAAAAACAAAACAAAACAAAAATATTTGTACAGAGGGCCGGGCAAGGTGTCTCATGCTTATAATCCTGGCACTCTGGGAGGCTGAAGTAGGAGGATCGCTTGAGGCCAGGAGTTTGAGACCAGCCTCAGCAACATGTGACATCCCTGTCTCTACAAAAACTAGAAAAAATTAGCCGAGTGTGGTGGTGCATGCCATATGCCTGTAGTCTCAGCTACTTGGGAGGCTGAGGTGGGAGGATCACTTGAGCCCAGGAGTTTGAGGTTGCAATGAGCACAGACTGTCACCACTGCACTCTACTCGGGGTGACAGAGCGAGACCCTGTCTCCAAAAAAAAAAATTATGTAGCGAAATCAGTACCTCCTCATAGACAAACAACAGCCAGTTAGAAGATGTGATGGGAGAGAAGATCTGATTTAAAATATCAACAAAGCCGATAAAATATCTGGGAACAAACATCACAAGCAATGTGCAAAACCCCCACGAGGGAAACTTTGAAACATTCCCAACGCACATGAAACGGGAAAGACATGCTGTGTTCTTGGATAGGGACACCAGCCTTATAAAAACGTCCGTTCTTCTTATGGTAGTTTATAAATTTAACATGATCCAAATAAAAACACCAAGAGGCCTTTTTTTTCTGGAAGGAGACAAGCCAATTCTAAAGTTTACATTGAAAACATAAACAAGCGAGAAGAGCCAGGAAATTCTGAGCAGAGCAAGGGAAGAGGAATGGCCCGAGCTGATAGCAGAACCTGCTCTGGACTCAGGGACGTTCGGCACCGGCCCGGGACAGACCGGCAGAGCGAGGGAGCAGGGAGCCCAGAACAGGCCCCAGCCCACGGACACTTGGGGTTTAGAACTCGTCCCCTCAAATCATAGGCTGACGGTGGATCTTCTTATACATCCTGTTGGGACGACCACGTAGCCCTCTGGAAAAAGGACAGCTGGGTCCAAAGCGCACACTGATCACCAGGGTACCCTGTGAATGGATCAAAGATTGAAAAGTAAAAAAAGAAAAGAACAGAGATTATGGATGAATTCTTTTGCCCTTGCTAAGAACAAGAGGCCAGCTAACCTCCGATGGCCTTCCCAGGTGTGGGCGCTGGCATTGCCTAAGCCACCTCGTGCTGGTTATTAGAGACACGTCATCCTGTGTCATCTCCTCAGCCATACTCAGTTTCTTAGATCAAACTCAATTTCTGGAACTGAGGCTTACACAGGTAACTTGTTCAAGGTTCCTGAGCCAGTTACTCCAAAAGCACAGGAGGGGCCCGGGCGCAGTGGCTCACGTCTATAATCCTAGCACTCTGGGAGGCTGAGGCAGGAGGATAGCTCAAGGTCAGGAGTTCGAAACCAGCCTGAGCAAGAGCGAGATCCCCGTCTCTACTATAAATAGAAAGAAATTAATTGGCCAACTAATATATATAGAAAAAATTAGCCAGGCATGGTGGTGCATGCCTGTAGTCCCAGCTACTGGGGAAGCTGAGGCAGGAGGATCATTTGAGCCCAGGAGTTTGAGGTTGCTGTGAGCTAGGCTGACGCCTCGGCACTCACTCTAGCCTGGGCAACAAAGTGAGACTTCCTCTCTTAAAAAAAATAGCACAGGAGGCCACCCGACAAGGCCACCCTGGAGTCTGGGGTGCTGACCCCTGCTCCCCCCACCAGCAGCACAGTCGCCGAGGCTGGCAACGGGCGGGGGTCCGGGAGGGTGGGAGGGCGCAGCGGGCAGCTCCCAGCTGGGCAAATGCACTGCAGACACGTGCAGCGAGGAGGGGCGGGCGGTTCGCGGTTGGGGTTGGAGCGAGCAGGGGGTTCACTGGACTGTTCTGGAAAGGGCTCTCGGGGGACGTGGGGTCTGCAGAGTCCGTCCGCGTCAGGTTGGGGCTGAGGAGGGGCTGAGGGTTAGTCAGAGAGGACACTGGCTGGGCGCAGAGGTGGCAAGAGAGGCCTTTGCCTGGGACCCGAGAGGAAGATAGATGCTGACCAAAGCCGAGGACTCTGAGGGACTTGGTGGCCGACGTCTTGGAGAACTGGACCCAGTGCAGACTGTAAACGGGCCCGAAGGTAACTGGAATCAGTGCCTGTCGTGGGCTGCCCTTGACAGTTGCAGAACACGAGCATGTCTAATCCCATCGGATCCTCAGCCCAACCTGGCGACATTATTGTTGGTTTGATTTTTAAACAGATGGAGGAAGGGGGTCAGAGGTTAAGGGCCCTGGTCACAGGGTCAGGAGTGCAGCCCCTCGCCCCAGGCCTCCAATCTCCCGCAAGATCAGGAGTGTGGACTTCGGCCTCTCTGGGCCTGCTGGGGAAGGAGACAGGGTGGAGGGCGGAGGCGCTGTGACAACCCCACTGCAATCCCCGGGAGCCAGGGCCTGGGCCAGGTGGGCACCAGGGAGTGTCCTCGCAGCAGAGTCCCCGTGAGGTAGGTCCTGTTCGCTTGCTGCCCCTTGGCCTCTTCTCGGCTTCTTTGTGGCCTCCTCCTGTCCCCGAGCCTGGTCCTCAGGGGCTGGGCTTGCTCATGGGAGGGAGCACGTGAGGCCCCACCCGTGGCCGTGGCTACAGGGCCACAGACTTGCTGGCAGCCCCGGGCCCCGGAGCCCTGCTGCTTCCCAGCTGCTCGTCCTCCCTCAGGCGCCTCCCGTTCAACCTGAGGGCCCTTCCTCGCCCCTGCCGCTCTTCCTCCCGGTTCCACCCCACCAGCAGCCCCGCAGCCCCCGCTGCTCAAGCCAGACCCCTCCTATCCCTTTCCCTCTCAGGCCTCGAGACCTGGCCCTCCTAACCACAGCTCAGCTCCGCCGGCTTCTCTTTGCCCCCTCTGCCACCCCCGTCAGGACGGCTGACTGGGGAGTCCCTTACGTTGCCTCCTTCCCGACTGTTCCAGCCATGCGGGGTCCTGTCTGCTCCTCTGCCTAAAACCCTTTCAGCTCCCAGTGAGTAAGGCAGGGTTAGCAAAACCAAGCCAAACCCTTTTCACGGTATGTCCCCATAAAACCTTGTACACGACACTCTGGTTTCTCTTCAGATCATTTAAGTCTTTTGCCTTTTACGAAAGATTTCCGTGGAGAGGAACAATTCTGAGTCTTAAAAATATTTTTAGGGACAGGATCTCGCTATGTTGCCCAGGTTGAACTTGAGCTCCTGTCCTCAAGCGATCCTCCTGCCTCAGCCTCCAAGGTAGCTGTGATTACAGGCGTGTGCCACCATGCCTGGCTGATTTTTTCTATATATTTTTAGTTGTCTGGCTAATTTCTTTCTATTTTTAGTAGAGACAGGGTCTCACTATTGCTCAGGCTGATCTCAAACTCCTGAGATCAAGCAATCCTCCCACCTTAGCGTCCCAGAGTGCTAGGATTACGGGCAGGTGCCACCACGCCCGGCTTAATTCTGAGTCTTAACTCAAATATTTTGGGGCCCTGAATCTGCATACCTATGAATAGTTAAAGAAAAGAAAAATTTTAAAACAAGCCAAAAAACCCTGTACACCAATGCCCAGAGGAGCGTTATTCGTAGTAACCGAGGCGGGAACAACCCAGGTGACTGTCAGCTGATGAAGGACAAACGAGGTGTACTCGACGGAATGTCACTCATCACAGAAAGGAGTGAAGTACTGACAAGTGCTGCTGCACGGGTGAAACTTGAAAACATATTACAAGGAAGACACATAAGGCCACATGTTGCATGATTGGTTTTAAATGAAATGTCCAGAATGGGCAAATCCACAGAGACGGGAAGTAGACTGGTGGTTGCCTGGAGCAGGGCGGGGCTGGGGGCAAAGGGGAGTGACTGCCAGTGGGTACATGGTTTCTTCTGGGGTGATGACAATGTTCTAAAATTGATTGCAGTGATGATTTCATAACTGCCAATAATACTAAAAACCATTGAATGATATATATATATATTTTTTTGAGACAGGTCTTACTCTGTCGCCCAGGCTGGAGTGCAGTGGAGTCATCTTAGCTCACTGCAACCTCCAACTCCTGGGTTCAAGTGATCCTCCTGCCTCGGCCTGCTGAGTAGCTGTGACTACAGGATCATGGCACTGCGCCCAGCTCAGTTTTTCACTTTTTGTAGAGACAGGGTCTCCCTGCGTTGCTCAGGCTTGAAGGGTACACTTTAAACAGGTATGATATGTTATGATACGTTCATATTATCTCCATAAAACTGTTCTTAAAGACAAACCCTTCAGGGTGGCCATTTCTAGCTCCTTCCTGTGGCTTCCGGGGCCCTGCCTGGTCCAGCCTCCACTTCCTGCTCCTGCGCCAGCTTCTCCTTGGGTCCCTGTGTCCCCCCTTCCTCTCAACACTCGGCCTTTCTGGAACTTGGAGCGTTGTCTCGCCTCCTTGCCTGGAAGACACTCCTTCCCGCCACCGAGAAACCGTCCTGTTCAGCTTTTAGCTCTCGGTAGAAGCACAGCTGTCGGGTCTTCCTCAACCACTGGACAGGTGGAACCGCTGCTGGATGTCCCCGCACTCTGCACGCGCCTTCTCACGCCACTCGTCCCGTCCCCAGGTCTGCTGCAAAGCGGGAGAACGCCCTCACCATGAGCCTTGCTCCTCGCTCCTAGTGTAGCATTTGGGATGTACTGCTTTTTTTTTTTTTTTGAGGCAGGGTCTCACTCTGTCACCTAGTTAGAGTGTCCTGGCATCATCGTAGCTCACAGCAACCTCAAACTCCTGGGCTCAAGTGATCCTCCTGCCTCAGCCTCCCCAGTAGCTGGGACCACAGGTGCGCACCACCACACCCAGCTAACTTTTCTATTTTTGTAGAGATGGGGTCTCACTCTTGCTCAGGCTGGTCTGAAACTTCTGGCCTCAAGCGATCCCCCACCTCAGGCTCCCAGAGCGCTAGGATTACAGGCATGAGCCACCGCGTCCTGCCTGGAACATATCACTCGTAAATCGCACGATAAATACTATGGTGCATCCTGTGCGTTTCAGGCACTGTTCTAGGGAAGCAACAGTGTCCGAGGTCCTGCCCCAAGGCGCTTGCTCTCTAGTGGGGGGACGAGGAGAAAGCACACGCACAGCAGGAAACCTGTGAGGTAGTGATAGGGACTATGGAGAAAAAAAGCAGGGAAGGAATAGAAAGTGCAGAGACATGAGAAATGTTATTCCTGGCCGGGCACAGTGGCTCACGCCTGTAATCCTAGCACTCTGGGAGGCTGAGGCACGTGGATCATTCAGACCAGCTCTGAGCAAGAGGGAGACCCCATCTCTACCAAAAATAAAAAAAAAAAAATAGCTGGGTATGGTGGTGGCGTCTATGGTCCCAGCTACTCAGGAGGCTGAGGCAGGAGGGTCACTTGAGCCCAGGCGTTGGAGGTTGCAGTGAGCTACGAAGACGCCACGGCACTCTACCCAGGACTAAGGAGCAAGACTCTGTTTTGAAAAAAGGAAAAAAAGGAATGTTATTCCTAATGACACGTAGGGAGGACTTCTCTGAGTGAGAGTGCATTTAGCAGAGGCCCGAACGAGCTGAGAGGGTGCAGCTGGCGCCGATCTCAACACAGACGCGTCCAGTGGTTGGACAAGGACGCTGAAGTCGTCAGAATGTTGAGAGAGAAGTAAATGAGCAGGACCGGACCCCCAGCAGCCCGGCCCCAGGCCCCCGCCAAGGCTGCTGGGAGCGGGCGAGGGTGCCGGTCTCATGAGACCTGTGGTTTGGCCGTCACTGCCGCTTCCTTATATTTCGGAGGAGAATGAGCGTTTCCACTTCCTCCCTTAAAACCTAACTTTTCCAATGGGCCTCTCAAGTTTCTCCCTAACTCCTACCCCCGGGTGGCTCTGGGACAGGAGGGTGGGGAAGCTGCTGGAAGAAAGAACCCCCAACGTCAGTGGCGCAACACGTCAGACGGTTTTCTCACCGTCACCAAGCCTAGCCGGAGGTCTGAGTCCTCCGCTGGCTCTCCTGCACCCAGCCACAGCAGAAGGGACAAAGGGGCGGGGACGTGGCTAACCAAGCTTGTCACTCCCATGCCAGGACTGTGGCACATGGCCACTCGGGACTGCAGGGAGCCTGGGCACATGGTCCAGAACCAGCCAGACGGCAGGCTTGGCCACAGAGCCTGACCTCCGTCAGCGACGTGACCTTGGCCTCCTCCAGGCAATGCTGGCTCTGGCCTGAGCACTACTGCGAATCAGGTGTTCTCGACACTCGCCTTTCCTCGGTGGCTCATCCGTTAGGACCTCCGGAAGCCTCCGCTGTCCACGGGCAGAGCGGGCACTGCGCTCCAACCCCCACAAACCCGCCCGGACTCCGCCCTCACTGCAGGAGGGAGCCACCTCCAGGCACCCCCATGCTCCCTCCCTGGACATCTACTGTCCTCTTAACAATTGTCCAGGCCGGGCGTGGTGGCTCACGCCTGTAATCCTAGCACTCTGGGAGGCCGAGGCGGGAGGATTGCTCAAGGTCAGGAGTTCAAATCCAGCCTGAGCGAGACCCCGTCTCTACTAAAAATAGAAAGAAATTAATTGGCCAACTAAAAAAAATATATATATAGAAAAAAATTAGCTGGGCATGGTGGCGCATGCCTGTAGTCCCAGCTACTTGGGAGGCTGAGGCAGAAGGATCACTTGAGCCCAGGAGTTTGAGGTTTCCGTGAGCTAGGCTGATGCCATGGCACTCACTCTAGTCTGGGCAACAAAGCAAGACTCTGTCTCAAAAAAAAAAAAAAAATTGTCCCGACCAATTTCACCCAATACCTAGGTCACGTCCCCCCTGCCCCCACCCTTGAGACTCACTTCCCCTAGGAAAGTCTCTTACCCAACGGCTTGCACAACGATGCAAGAATCCAGGCTGAAGAATGCATCTGTATCAAGTACCATAGAAGCCTGAAGTGGGGTAATTTCCAGTTTCAGGGTGACTCAGAACAGTCACGCCTCAGGGTGAGTGCAAAGGGAAGGCTGCTGGCTTGGGGAGAAGATACAGGGGCCCTCCTCGGCCTCTAACTAGACGGGGTTCGAAAAGCTTCTCGAATTCCAGGGCCAGGAGGGTAGAGCACCACACGCCCCAGGAATGAAGCTCACTGCACATGCCACCAGCAGGGATCACCGCGCCTGAAAGGGGGTAAATAAAAATGGGACCATATGCCAGGCCCCCTGCAGATCTCCTTGTCCTCTGCTTCCTCAGCACGGCAGGGGCCAGCCCTCCAGCGGCCACCCCTAGACTCTGGCCATACCCCAGCCCACAGCACAAGGCAAGCACTATTCTGGAGGTCCCACTGTCGAAGTCCGGACTCACACTCAGAGGATAGCTAAAATTGTTAACGAAAGCATCAGAAGAACGAAGACAAGTGGTTTGAGGAGGAGAGATTTAGTATTTGCCAGCAAATGAGAAGGCTGGAGACTCCTGTCTAAAATGCCCTGTCCTCATCATAAACAGAAACACAGAGCTTTTAAAGGATGGTTTTCAGTTCTAGGCTATTATTGTTGAACTAGAGTTGATTTTTTTTTAAACTTTTTTTTCCTTTTTCTTTTATTTACCAACATCTGTTCCTCAGATTCAAGTGTAGATTCGATGATTCTGATCGTCCCATCTCTGCCCACAATCCTGTGACCTCTACTCAGGACCTCTGCCCAGACAGTTCCGTCCTGCTGTCCTGCTGTGCTTTCTAAACCCTTACTCAGGAATATCAAGATATAAGACTGTCCTTGGAGACCTAAGACCAGTGTTGCTCAAGGGAGGGCCACAATCAAGACTTGAAAGACTCTCAGTAATTTCTTTTTTGGATGGGATATACTATGGCTTTTAAAGTAACTGTTAGTTTTAAAAGTAGTTTGGAATGCTTTGAGTAGTAAGTGGCTGAATCAATATCACTATCATGTAATATTCATAACTCAGTGCCATTGGCACTCAAAATTATATTCTTTTTTTTTTTGAGACAGAGCCTCACTGTCACCCGGGCTAGAGTGCCGTGGCGTCAGCCTAGCTCACAGCAACCTCCAACTCCTGGGGTCAAGCGATCCTCCTGCCTCAGACTCCCGAG
>VSMD01109074.1:0-22334 GCA_008750895.1 Mirza zaza | reverse complement strand
AAAGGGAAGTTCCCGTTCCTTGGAGGTGCCTCCGGCTAGTGGCTATATCATCTCTCTGTCTCTCTGGGCAGCCACCGGTAGGGTCGGGGGAGGGGAGGAGGAGGCAATATGGCGTCTGCCATGCGGCTCGGGTCTGTGCACACGGAGGTGCCCCGAGGGAGTTGGGAGCCTGGTGCCGCGTCCGCTACTGGCTTGCCGCTCACTGGCGGCGGTTGTCGCTGGGCTGGTGTCCGCAGGTCCCTCTGCTTGCTGGGGAGCCCACCAGCAGTCCGGGATGCAGGGGAGGAGAAACGGCAGATCCACCTACCCTTCCCGCTGGTCTCCGGGCTGCTCCGGGGGTCCCAGCTTCCAGTTCTCCTCCGCGACCTCCTCCCGTGGAGTCTCCCGTGGTCTCAGGTACTCTTCCTGCCGACCCTCATCTGATGTAGCCTCGTCTTCTTGCTTCTTTTTTCTAATTTCTTCTAGAATCTGCCTTTTCTTCAGAAACACTCTGTCTGGCGGTGTTTCTCATCCGCCATCTTCTGGGCCCTTTCTCCACTATAGTTTTCAAATTTCTGTTGTCCAGGGTAGAGTGCAGTGTTGTCATTGTAGCTCACTGCAACCTCAAACTCATTTTTGACTTTTAATAATAGCCATTCTGAATGGGGTAAGATGGTATCTAATGTGGTTCTAATTTTCATTTCTCTGATGATTAGTGATTTTGAGCATTTTTGCATAGGTTTGTAGCCATTTGTATGTCTTCTTTTAAAAAATGTCTGGTCATGTCCTTTGCCTATTTTTTAATGAATTATTTGTTTTTTCTTGTTGAGCTGTTTGAGATCCTTATAGATCTTCTATATAAGTCCTTTTCTGGATGAACAGTTTGTGAATATTTTCTCCCATTCTGTAGGATGCCTACTTGTTCTGTTAATTATTTCTTTTGCTATGCAGAAGCTTTTAAATTTAATTAAATTCAATTTATATATTTTTGGTTTTGTTGCATTTGCCTTTGGGTCTTAGTTATGAATTCTTTGCCTAGGCCAATGTCCAGAAGAGTTTTTCCTAGTTTTTTTTAAGAATTTTTATAATTTCAGGTGTTTCATTTAAGTGTTTAATCCATCTTGAGTTAATTTTTGTATATGGCATTAGGGTCTGGTTTTATTCTTCTGCATATATGGCTACCCAATTTACCAAACATCATTTATTCAATAAGATGTTCTTTTTCCAATGTATGTTTTTGTTGACTTTGTTGAAGATCAGTAGACTGTAGACATGTGGCTGTATTTCTGGGTCATCTATTCTGTTCCATTGATCTATGTGTTTATTTTTCTACCACAACCATACTCTTTTGGTTACTATAGACTTATATAATCTAATTTGAAGTTAGGTAATGTGTACCTCCAGCTTTGTTTTTTTTCCTTGGGATTGCTTTTTATGTTTGTACTTTTTTTTTTTTTTTTTTAGTTTCATATTAATGTTAGGATCGTTTTTTTTCTAACTCTGTGAAAAATTATGTTGGCATTTTTGATAGAAATTACATTGAATCTGTAGATTGCTTTGGGCAGTACAGTCATTTTAACAATATTAATTTTTCCAATCCATAAACATAGGATGTTTGCCCATTTGTTTCTGTTATCTACAATTTCTTTCATCGGTGTTTTGTAGTTTTCCTTGTAGAGGTCTTTCATTTTCTTGGTTAAATGTATTCCTGGGTACTTTTTTTGTAGGTACTATACACAAGATTGACTTCTTGATTTGGTTTTCGGATTGATCATTATTGGTGTATAGAAATTCTACTGGCTTTTTACATTGATTTTGTATCCTGAAACTTTACTGAATTTGTTTATCAAATCCAAGCATTTTGGGGAGGAATCTTTACAATGTTATTATTGGTATAAGATCATATCATCAGTGAACAGATAATTTGACTTCCCCTTTTCCAATCTGTATGCCCTTTATTCTTCTCTTGCCTGATTGTTCTGTCTAGGACTTCCAATACTATGTTGAATAGGAGTGAGGAAAGTGGGTATCTTTGCCTTGTTTCAATTCTTAGCATTAATGCTTTCAATTTTTCCCTATTCAATATGATCTTGGCTGTGGGTATAATATAGATGGCCTTTATTATTTTGAGATATATTCCTTCTATGCATAGTTTGTTGAGGTTTTTATCATGAAAGGATGCTAAATTTTATTGAATAATTTTTCTGCATTTATTGAGATGATCATGTTTTTAATTCTGTTCATGTGGTGGATTACATTTATTGATTTGCACATATTGAACCATCCTTGCTTCCCTGGAATAAAACCCACTTGATCATGGAGGATTATCTTTTTTCTGTGTCATTGGATTCAGGTTGCTAGTGTTTTGTCTAGGATTTTTGCTTGTAGGTTTATAAGGGCTATTGGTCTGTAGTGTTCTTTCCATGTTGCCTTCTTGCCTGACTTTATTATCAGGGTGATACTGGCTTCATAGAATGTGTTAGAAAGGAGTCCCTCTGTCAGGTCTGGTTTCTTGGTAAATTGTTATCCTGGTTCTTTGGATTTTTGCTTGGAAAATTCACAAGCAGGGCTGGTACGACAGAGTGACCACAGACAGGAAGCAATTCCACACAAACAGCTTTTATTGCAGAAAAGAAGGGAGCTATACAAAGCAAGAATACTTTCCAGAGAAGAATGGGTCAGTCTTCACTAGTGGAGAAAGACATTAAGAACTCCCAGGTAGTTTCCTTTTATTGGCCTGGTCTGGAGGAGGGGTTAAAGGAGGTGTGGGATGTTACCAGATGATTGATATACGTGATTGACGGGTGTTCTTATAACAAAGTTGCAGCTCCACAGGTGCGTATGCCTCAAAACCTTTCTGAAGTTGTTAGCTGTGTTTTCCTGTAGTCGCTTCCAACGCCACCCTCCACCATTTCTGCCCCTAGGAACCACCCTCCTTGCCTGTATCTGCTACCTGCAGATTTGGTCCCTGCCTAACCTCTATCTCCTCCTTCATTTTTTGGAACAATTTCTGTAGGATTGGTACAAGCTTTTATTTGTAAGTCTGGTAGAATTTGGCTGTTAAGCTATCTAGACCTGGGCTTTTTCTTTGGAGATTGTTTATTACTGATTCAATCTTACTACTCCTTATTGGTCTGTTCATGATTTCTCTTTCTTCATGGGTTAATCTTGGCAGGTTGTATGTTTTCAGAAAGTAATCCATTTCCTCTAGTTTTTCTAGTATGTGGAGTATAGAGATACTTATAGTAGTCTCTAATGATCTTTTGCATTTTTTGTGATATCAGTTGTAAGGTCTTTTTCATTTGTGATTAAATTTCTTTTAATATTTTCTTGCTTGGTTAGTCTAGATATCAGTCTACTAAATTATTTTATCTTTTCAAAGAACCAACTTTTTGTTTCTTTGATGCTTTGTATTTTTTAAAATTTCCCCTTATATTACTTATGGTTGTTGGAATCTCTGTAAGGAATGGAGCTTCATTTTATAGTATATTGAACCAAAGTTTCTAAACTTCCACCCATTCCTTCTGGTACTTCTCTTTGGTACTACTTATTCATCATTTAACTAATAATTATTTATCTGTTGGGTGCCAGAGAACATTCTCAGCACTAAGTAAATAAGACAAGCAAAGTTCTTGCCCCCATGGACTATATTATAGAAAAAAATGAACTGCAATTCAAGTTAACAAACAAATAAAATTGTGAGAAATAGATACAACAAGTAGTGTGTTAAGATAGAGAATAATAGGGGGAGAACTACTTTTCATAAAATTGTCACAGAAGGTTTTTCTGAGACATATTATTTAAAGTTAATACCTGAGGGAAAAGGAGGTGACCATGTAAAGTATGGGAAGGATAATGTTCCAGGCAGAGGGAAGAGCTTGCAAAAGGACCTGTGGCAAGCAAAAGTCTGTTCTGTGTGGAATATTCAAGGGAGTGAATGAAATCCAGTGCAGCAGGAGTATAATAAACCAAGTCAAGAGTAGCATGAGATGAATTTAGCTATGCGTTCAAGCGCCATATTTTGATGAGATTTTTTAGTTTATAGCAAGGACTTAACATCTTGAACAGCCATCGGAGGACTTAATGATAAAAAAAGATCAAATTTATACTTTGACAAATATAAATGTGCCTTATGAAAGCCACTGTGAAGGCAGCAACATTAGGAGGCATTTGTGGTTGACCAGAAAGAGATGACTATAGCTTTAAACTAGAGAATTAACAGTGAAAATGGAGAGAAATGAAGATATTTGAAATATATTTTGGAGGTAGAATTGCCAAGATTTGATGATGATTTAGATATAAGCTTTCAGGAAAAGGGTTTAGAGATCAAATTCTAAGTTTTTTATGGTTTGAGTAAAAAAAAGGTATAATTTTTCAAGATGAAGAAGATGGATATTGAAGGAGGTAAGTAACCTGAATCTCTCTTTGTTAACCTTTTCTTTACACTAGACTTACACATGGCTTATTTATGTAGTATTTATTTAATACTTTCACAGTAATTCAGTAGGTAGGCTTCTTTCTTTTCATGTTCCAGGTTATCTATAATCATCTGAAAATATGTTTCCCTAATCTGACATAGTTCCTCAGTTAAGTTTCTGATCAGAAGCAAATATGGTAAGACTCATTTCCCTCATTCTAGATGAAATGCTTAACATACCTTAGGGTCACATCATACAATGGACTCCTAATTAAGTTACTTTTAACTAAAATATTTCAGTTTTTTATTATTTATGTTTTTAAATCACGTCAGGTATTACAGTCATTAAATATGTTTTCCTAACTATAATATTTATTTCTATATAACTAATCTATTTAATTTGACCCATTGCTACAGTCTGTTGACATTATTTTACATTTCTCTTAGTAAATGATTTTAGTCCTTTAACATCTCATCTGAAAATTTGATAGACATTTCTCTTATATTTTGATGTAAATCATTCATATAAATTTTAACCAAAATAGAGCTGAAAACAGATCCATATTTCATAACATTAGAGATCTCCTTTTAGGTTGGCATTATTTTATTAATCCTCACTCTTTTCCATGTGGTCATTCTGCATCTCTCATTTCTATCTAATCATAGTGTCTTTTCATAAGTAATGAAAGATTTTATCAAGCATATTCCTGAATGCAAGTTTATCATACCAAGTATATTTGAAGTTGAATTAATTTGACCCTATTAA
Organism: Mirza zaza; assembly: GCA_008750895.1. Lineage (NCBI taxonomy): Eukaryota > Metazoa > Chordata > Mammalia > Primates > Cheirogaleidae > Mirza > Mirza zaza. The sequence continues at coordinate 17,172 of VSMD01109074.1, read as the reverse complement.
AAATGAAATTATATCTATTGTAATTAGTTTGTTGTCAATTTATACTGTTCCTTGATCATTTTTTCCTTTTCTAAATGCTACCGAAGATCTTTAAAATATTTTGTACATTTATTATGGACCAGTGTTAAGTGTAAGATACCATAGTTAATATAATATACTTTCTGTTACTAGAAACAAGATCTTCATTAGATCATCCCCCGTCTTTTGATAAGCTTTCCTTCATGATTGTGAAGATCAATCAAAAAGTATATATATACTTTTTTTTCCTTCTTCCATTACAGATAACAGAAAATTCCATTTTCTTTTTTATATATTTTAGTGAATTATAGGGATATAAGTGTTAAGGTTATATATATTGCCATGCCCCCCTCCCCCCTCAAGTCAGAGCTTCAAGCATGTCCATCCCACAAACATTTCACATGTTACTCGTTGGGTTTGTATATACCTATCCCCCCTCCCACCTGCCCAACACCTGATAAATGTTATTCCTATATGTCCACTTAGGTGTTGATCTGTTAATAAAAATTTGCTGGTGAGTACATGTGGTGCTTATTTTTCCATTCTTGAGATACTTCACTTAGTAGAAGGGGTTCCAGCTCTATCCAGGAATATACAAGAGGTGCTATATCACCATTGTTTCTTAAAGTTGAGTAGTACTCCATGGTATACATATACCACATTTTGTTAATCCACTCATGAATTGATGGGCACTTGGGTTGTTTCCATAGCTTTGAGATTGTGAATTGTGCTGCTATAAACATTGGAGTGCAGGTGTCTTTTTCATAAAGTGACTTTTGATCTTTTGGGTAGATGTCCAGTAGTGGAATTGCTGGATCAAATGGTAGATCTACTTGTATCACCTTCAGGTATCTCCATATTGTTTTCCACAGAAGTCGAACTAGTTTGCATTCCCACCAGCTGTGTAAGAGTGTTCCTATCTCTCCGCATCCACCCCCGCATTTGTTGTTTGGGGACTTTTTGATAAAGGCCATTCTCACTGGAGTTAAGTGATATCTCATTGCAGTTTTGATTTGCATTTCCCTGATGATTAGAGATGTTGAGCATTTTTTTCATTTTTGTTGGCCATTCTGTCTTCTTTTGAAAAGTTTCTGTTCATGTCCTTTGCCCATTTTTTGATGGGGTTATTTGATTTTTTTCTTGCTGATTTTCCTGAGTTCCAAATAGATTCTAGTTATCAGTTCTGTATCGAATGTGTAGCTTGTGAAATTTTTCTCCCATTTTGCGGGTTGTCTATTTGCTCTCTTGACAGTTTCTTTGGCTGTGCGGAAGCTTTTTAAAATTTGATCAGGTCCAATTTGTTTATTTTTGTTGCTGCTGTGATTGCCTTTGGGGTCTTCTTCATAAATTCTTTGCGTAGGCCAATGTCTAAAAGAGTATTTCCAACATTTTCTTCTAGAATTCTAATAGTTTCACACCTAAGGTTCAAGTCTGTTATCCAGCATGAGTTGATTTTTGTGAGAGGTGAAAGGTTTGGGTCCTGTTTCAGTCTTCTACATGTGGCTATCCAGTTTTCCCAGCACCATTTACTGAATAAGGATTCTTTTCCCCAGTATATATTTTTGTCTGCTTTGTTGAAGATTAGTTGGCTATATGAGGATGGTTTTATAACTGGGTTCTTGGTTCTGTTCCACTGGCCAATGTCCCTGTTCTTGTGCATAGTCACAAGCTGTTTTAATGACTATAGCCTTGTAGTATAGTTTGAAGTCTGGTAAATTGATACCTCCTATTTTGTTTTTATTGCCTAGGATTGATTTTGCTATATGGGGTCTTCTCTGGTTCCATACAAAGTGTAAAACTATCTTTTCTATATCTGTGAAAAATGATGATGGTATTTTGTTAGGGATTGCATTGACTCTATAGGTCACTTTGAGTAGTATAGACATTTTAATAATGTTGATTCTGCCGACCCATGAGTATGGTATATTCTTCCATCTGTTTACATCCTCTGCTATTCCTTCTTCAGTGTTTCATAGTTCTCCCTGTAGAGGTCTTTTACCTCCTTAGTTAAATACATTCCAAGGTACTTTATTTTCTTTGTTGCTATTTTGAAGGGAATTGAGTCTTTGACTTGGTTCTCACTTTTACTGTTGTTGTCATATATGAATGCCTCTGATTTCTGTGTATTGATTTTGTATCCTGAGACTTTATCAAATTCATTTATCAATTCAAGGAGTCTCTTGGTTGAATCCTTGGGGTTTTCTAGGTATAATATCATGTCATCAGCTAAGAGTGAGAGTTTGATCTCTTCTGCTCCCATTTGAATGCCCTTAATTCCTCTCTCTTATCTGACTGCTGTAGCGAGGACTTCCAGCACTATGCTGAATAGAAGTGGAGATAGTGGGCAACCTTGTCTTGTTCCAGTTCTAAGTGGGAATGCTTTCAATTATTCCCCATTCAGTGGGTCATATATGGCTTGTATCATTTTTAGATAATCCCCATCTATGCCTATTTTGTTGAGCATTCTTATCATAAAAGAGTGTTGAATTTTGTCGAATGCTTTTTCTGACCCCACCAGGGAGAGGAGTGCCAGTCCCACTTCACCCACGGGAGCCCAAGCTGGGTTGCTGTCTCTCAGCCTCAGGGTCTGCCCCATTCTCCTGGGATCACCAGGCCAGCAGTACCTAGGAGGGCTTGTGGGTAGGGAGCTCACAGTCTGAGTTCCTCTCAGTCAGCAGAGGGGCCCCAAAAGGGAAGGTCCCATTCTCTGGCGATGCCTCCAGTTGTTGGCTATATTGTCTGTCTCTGCAGCCGCAGTTAGGGTCAGGGGAGGGGAGAATGGATCAATATGGCACCTGCCATGCAGCTCAGGTCTTTGCACACAGAGTACCCCAAGGAAACTGGGAGCCTGGTGTCGCATCTGCTGCACGCTTACCACTCACTGGTGGTGGTCGTCTCTGGCCTGGTGTCCTCAGGTCCCTCCACCCGCTGGGGAGCCCACCAGTAGTCAGAGATTCAAGGGAGGGGAGAGTAACTGCTGCACCTACCCTTGCTGTTGGTCTCCAGGCTACTCAGGAGGTCTCCACTTCCAGTTCTCCTCCACAACCTCCTCCTGTGGAATCTCCTGTAATCTCCGGTACCCCTCCTTCTGACCCTCAGCCAATGTATGCTCATCTGCCTGCTTCTTTCCTCTAGTTTCTTCTAGAAACTGTCTTTTTTGCAGAGACACTCTGGCGGTGTTTCTTGTCTGCCATCTTGCTCCGCCCCCCCAGCCCATTTTCTTTACACTAACAATTTGTGTAAGCCTCAGTTCATTTAGAGCTTTAGACTTTCTAATCATCTTCCTATATATTTGTTCCACTGTCACTTATGTACCCTTTGTCATGTATTTTTCTTTTATAAAAGCAAGGAAAAATTATTTTAAATGATGACACACAATTATAGGTAGATACATGAAAAAGAATAAATGGAAGAGTTAAAGAAACTTCTGAAAGGAACTAACTATCTACTTAATTTCTGAATTTTTAAATTTCATGATTCTTTCAATTAACTTTATTTGTGATAGAAAGTGGATACATCAGGTTTGACACATGGACATACATGTTTGGTTTTCTTATTCAGGTGAATGTAAAAGAATAAGTACTAGTTAAAATAAGATCATTGAGCTTATACTGATTATCATAGGTAGCATAAAAGTGTGATATATAGAAGAAGAAATGGCCCATTTTTATGGCTCACATAAAGTTTGAAGTGATTTTTAACATGTGACAAATTACATTGTTAGCTCTTTGCACTCGGATGTCAAGTGTGACTCGACACGGTTAGCATCGGTAGCAGCTCATGCCATGACAAGTTATAGAGATTAAAATTACTCTTTGAATGTATCAATAATTTGAAATATAAAAAAATCCAAATAAATAAGTTTGCATGCAAAGAAACTCCAGTTTTTGTAAAATCTGAGGTATTTAAAAAATTAAATCCCGAGTAGAATAAAAGAATCGAGAAGAAAGCAAGCGAGTGCAAAGTGTTAGGAGAAAGAGAGACAGAAGTTAACAAAACAGAGCACAATTCTTATTAGTAGGAAGATAATAGAATGATGATGTAACTTGAAAAGGAATTACAGAAGCATCTGAAGTTGAAAAAGCATTTGAGATTGATTGTTACAGATTTCATTACAAAATACTATTGTAAATTATTTTTGTCATACTTGCTTAATAGAAAGAATTGGGCCTAAATGAAAATAGAGACATTACTTAAAATTATATTTTGATAATAGGCTTTGATATTGTGAACTATTAAATTATAATTATTATTGGAAACCTTAAGGAAAATTTCTAAATATTAATATAAAGAGAATATATGAACTCAAAAATACCTACTTATTTGTATTTCTAGCAAAATGTAGTGATTTTGTCATGTAAAGACTGAAAGGAAATTGTCTGGTGTAGGAGTTAATGAGTGAAGGATTTTTCAGTAAAGAATAAAAACTGAGATTCATTCTAGGACCTACTTCCTGTAATGAGCATTAAAAAATCTTTGCACTATTGTCACTGCATAGAGACAGTTTGTTTTTAATAAGTAAATCAGAAAACATTACATATAAAATTTAAAAGTTAGAAACTTTAGGATATTTAATTAAGTACATCTGTATTGTGTGGTATAGGAAAATTAGCCAATGTTGTATATACAGGAGACTAGGACACATATCCCAATGTCTTTTCTAAATTATAGAATAGAGCCTGTTTAAATAAGTAGACAGGTCAGAATAGTAGGGGAAATGTGAGGATGAATTCTCTATTCCAAAAAGTCCATCAGCTATGATATGTCGGAGAGTTTATCTGACTTTCCTCTCCTTGGATGAAGGTGGTGCCATTCACCAAAACTAGGAATGAGTACTAATAGATTTAGAGAAGAAAATACGACTTTAGTTTTCTTGATTGCGAGATGTCTGTGAGATTTTCCAGGGTGAAAGAGCACAGCGTGGTTGTTATGATTATAAAATGAGTTAATATCTGTAATGAGTTTAAAATATGGCAAGTGATAAGCCCTAAGTGCATCATAAGCAAATTTATAAATGCAAGCATCTCAGAAAGAAGATCTATCTGAGCATAAACATTTGTGAATCTTAAGAATTTAGATGAGCATGTCTCACCAAGAAGAGTATAATGTCCTGGGAAAATTTTTCAATTTACAAACATATAATCCCCTCTAAGGTTCTGAATTTTTTCCTGTTCCAGAGACTATCTGTTGCCTACCAATAGCTATCCTTTTCTTCTTTCTTGGTAATAGGCCCACAATTTTATCCAAGGCAGCAAAATACCTAGAAAAAGGCCACATTCCCTTCCCTCCCCTTTGTAGCTGTGGATGGCCAATGGGATATAAACAGAAGTTATTTGAAGAACCTCTGGGAAAGCTCCTTAAGACACATAGTTTTTGCCCTTTTTTTATTTCCTCTTTCCTCTTTCTTCCTGATACTATGTTTGGAGCTGCAGTACCTATCTGGACTCATGAGAAAACTTTTAGGATAGAACCTATGCAGATGAAGTAAGAGAGATGATAAAGAAATTTTGAAAGAGCCTGGTCCCTGATGACCTGGTGATACCTATATAACAGTCCTGGATGAACTGTGAGGAGAAAAACAGATAACACAGTATTATTAAAACATCCTAACCAGTTGATGGACATTATACAGTTTATATTTGAGAGTACTCCCATTCTCCATGAAGCTCCTCTTCAATATTCTACTATAATGTTATTCCTCCCACACATATATGATCCATTTGTCCTTTTAAGATCTTTGATAATTCTGGTTCCATTTCTCCCTCCTTTTCTTCCTATGTTGCTGCCCCTCATTTTTCCTTCTGTTATTGCCTTTTAGTGTTCTGTGAAATAATTTTCTCTCTTTCTTACTCAGAGTCTTCCTTCAGGCTCTCTGGGCAACACTATCCTGCTTCTTTTTATTCCTTGTTTCTCCTCCTCCATTGTTCCTTTTGTCATGGCACACTTCTGGCAGGAGCACTTGTCCCTCAATCTTCCTTACCATATTGTCCAAGTTACATCATTAACTGTTAATAGAAGGACAATTTATGAAAATTATACACAATGACAATGGAGCTCTTTTTTTTACTTAACTCTTCTTATCTCACAGGTTTTTTGTTGTTTTATAAATGAAAAATCAGTCATGAAAATGTATAATACATGTGAGAGCTCTTTGAAAACTAAAACACATGAGATACTATCATTGTCATTGCTTTTATTTTGTCTTCACAGAATATATATTCTCCTGTTGATTTAAAAATTTCTAGTGAACACAGAAAACATGTATCTTCTATTTTATATGAATTAAAAACAAAAGATATTGGCAGGAAATCCCAAAAATCAAGACATCTCATTCAAAAAGGTTAGTTATATGGATTTTTAATTGTATTTAATAAACATTTTGATGAAGACTAAATAATATAATTAGAAATTGGGCATATTGATTTTGAATTATAAATACAAGAATTCATGGAATATTTGTTGAGACTTCTAGATAAAATACCTATATGTCAGTCAGTATTTTCTGAATATACATATTCAGAAGGTGGTTTCATGGATATCATGAACCTGATTTTGGGTAGAAATTGGGAATTAGGAGAAATTGGTGTTAGCAAGAATCATTGAACTGATAGCTTTGTTACTGTATGGCTATGCCACCATTGTATCTCCTTCAGGAAATATCAAGTATCAGATTAACTATTATAAATTATTTAAATTAAAAAAATATTAAATTTCCTTCAGCAGTTTCTTTTTCTACCAGGTGTTCTGTAGTTTCACAGTGATTTGTCTCAGTTTTTGTTTTTTTTTTTTTTTTTGGTTTATTTTCACTTTATTTAATTTATAGTGCCTTTTCAATCTGAAAATTTATGTCTCACAATTCTGCACATTTTTCTTATATTATTTTGTGTTAGTATGCAGAACATAAGATTTACCATTTTAACCATTTTTAACTGCACAGCTCTGTGGTAATAAGTCCATTCATATTATGGTACAACCATCCCAAACATCTGTCTCCGGAACTTTTTCATCCTCCCTAACTAAAACTGTACTCATTAAACACTAGATCCCAATTCTCTCCTAACCCCAGCCCCTGGCAACCACCATTCTACTTTTTGTCTATGTTGATTACTTGAGGTATCTCATGTAAGTGGGATCATGCAATATTTGTCCTTGTGCAACTGACTTATTTCACTTGGAATAATGTCTTCAAGGTTCATCTATGCTGTATCATGTGTCAGCGTTTTCTTCCTTTTTAAGGCTGATATTCTATTGTGTGTATATAACTCATTTTTCTTATCCATTTATTCATCAGTGGATACTTGGGTTGCTTCTACACTCTAGCGATTGTGAACAATGATGCTATTAATGTGAGTATACAATTGAGACCCTTCTTTCAATTGTTTGAAGTATACCCGGAGGTAGAATTTCCAGATCATATGGTAATTCTACTTTTAATTTTTTGAGGAACAGCCATACTATTTTCCAAAGCATATGTGTTACTTTACATTCCCATCAACGTTGCACAAGTGTTCCAATTATTCCACATTCTGGTCAACACTTGATATTTCCTGTTTGTTTGTGTGTTTACTTAAATTATAGCCATCCTACTGGGTGTGAGGTGGTATTTCATTGTAGTTTTAATTTTCATTTCTGTAATGATTGATAGTGTTGGGCATCTTGATCTTTTCACTTGCTTACTTGGCTATTTGGGTCTGTTATTTGGAGAAATGTCTATTCAAGTCCTTTGCCAATTTCCTAATTGAGTTGTTTGTATTTTTATTGTTGAACAGTATGCTTTCTTTATGTATTCTGTATATCAGTCCCTTATCAGATATATGATTTTCAAATATTTTCTCCCATTCTATGTGTTTCCTTTTCACTGTTTATAGTGTCATATGACTCAAAAATTTTAAATTTTGATAAAATCCAACTTATTTTTTTATTATCTGTACTTTTTTGTGTCGTATTCAATAAATCATTGACAAATTCGATGTCCCATTAAGCTTTTAGTTTTAGCTGTTACATTTAGGTTTTTGATCCATTTGGGGTTAATTTTTTTGTATATAATATAGAGTAAGAATACAACTTCAGATTTTTTTGTGTGTGTATGGATATCCAAAGGACAGTTTTTGAACATCTATTGCTGAAAAGACTGTCCTTTCCCCATTGAATGGTATTGAAAGTCTTGTTGAAAATCATTTGACCATATACGCAAGAGTTTATGTCTGGGTATTCTATTCTATTCTATTCTATTCTATTCTATTCTATTCTATTCTATTCTATTCTATTGATCTATATGTCTGTTGTTATATCACATACTCTTCTGACTATCATAGTTTTGAAGTAAGTTTCAAAATTAGGATGAATGAAACTTCTAACTTTGTTCTTATCTTCAATATTTTTGGCTCTTTTAAGTCCCTTGCAATTCCATATGAATTTGGGGATAGGAGAATTTATTAAAAATATGATTAAAATTTTAATGGAAATTACATAGAGTTTGTAGATCACTTTGAATAGTATCTTAACAATATTAAATTTTCTAATTCATAAATATAGAATGTGTTTTCATAGACTGAATAGAATGTTCTAAACAATTTCTACTCGGCTTGTTCTATCCTCCCATACTTGATGGAGGGAAACTTGAATGGGTTACTTCTTCCGAACCTTTTCTGTAGTGAGCAGATATATACACAGCTACCCCTAAAGGCTGAAGGAGCTGAGGGGCCAAAGAAAGTGGCTGACAAATCCAATTTCTCAGAAAGAAATATTTAATAGGGATTTACAAACAAATAATATCTCAGTTGGCTACAACACTATATATCCCTGAACCCACCCTCCAAAGAGAATCCTTTCTATAGCAAGTTTTTTAAGGTGAAGACATGGTCATGCCTCAGACTTTTTTTCTGAAACTCATGACTATCGGGGAGATTAGATAAGTATCTTAGTGAGGTGTTATTTATACCGCAGGCATTGTTTAATGACCTTGCTGCAGAACACCCTAGTATGCCGGAGTCAACATCATCAATCATCAGGGAGGGAGGTTTTGCTTCAAGATAGTGTCTTTCTTGCCACGAAACAGGCTGTTTTCCTACACAATCACACTGCATCACACTGAGGAGATGGGTAGACCATGGCAAATAAAATCACCAAAAAAATGTGTTTCTTTTTGGAGTATGACTTTTTCTTAGTTGGGCATTCACTTGGTTGCTGTTAATTTTTGATTCATTTCCAGAGCTATTTTAGTCATTATCTAGTTGTTTATTTGATTTTTCTGTAGGGGAAACATTTTATCTTCTAATTCTGATATTTTTCAATTATGTAATAAAATTTATAAAATCTAAATTTTTACCATTATTCCTTTTACATACACATACACACACAGTGCTATTCTCGATTCATAGATACAATATCTTCTCTATACTTCTAAGGATATTAATACTATACGAATTTTTTTGTTTAATTTTTTGTTGGTATCTCTTCTATACACTGCATTCTTCTATTCTCCCAAATGACTTTTTTATTAGAGTTTTTCTCTAAAGTGCTGATATTCTTTATGCATTTACTACCATTTAAGAAGTTTCTAAAATATTATTTGAAAACTGTGTTTATGTATGTATTTTTTTTGACATGTGATCTTTAAAGTAGGACAATAAATGGGGTCCGGGTGTCTTATTCTGAGATGTGAAATATGAGGTTTTTCTAACAGAAGATCCCTCTAATGTTCTACCTGTGATAAATGAGAAACTGCTACTGTTCTCAGCAAAATTTGATATGGAGCTTTAATTTCATTATCCTATTTTTAGTCAGGTACTTTACCTTGTATCTTTAGTTGTGCCTGAAGTCCCTGAATTTAGAACCTCTCTGATTTAACATTTGAGGAGGGTGAGAATTTAGTTTCCTGCCAAGGCAAAAGGGCAGAAGAATCTCCTGAGTATGTGTAGTTGCTCAGAGAATCAGTTGGTCTAATTATGCCTTTCAAACAATTTTTTCAACCACCTTCCAATTCCTAGCCTTTGTAGTGTCCACATTGTGAATAAGCTTTCTTCTTTGCTTCCCCACAGCAAATCTTACTTTTTAAAAAATTATTTATTTATTTATTTGAGACAGAATCTCATTCTGTTGCCCAGGCTAGAGTACCATGGTGTCAGTCTAGCTCACAGCAATGTCAAACTCCTGAACTGAAGTGTTCCTTCTGCCTCAGCCTCCTGAATAGCTGGGACTATCGTCGTGCATCACCATGCCCAGCTAATTTGTTTTTTTCTGTTTTTAGTAGAGATGGGGTCTCACTCTTGCTCAGGCTGGTCTCAAATACCATAGCAAATCTTTAATGTTAAATTTCTAGTGTTTGTTGTCGGTTACCTTTCAAACACCTACTTTCCAGCTTCCAAATGTGTTTTTGATGTCATTGCTATGTTCTTCCTTTCTTTTCTATTGTCTTTAGAAATTTTCTAAAAGAGATTTTGATCTTGGTACTGGGGTGTAAGTAGGGAGGAGAGAAAAAGAACAAATATTCAAAATATTTAATTCACTTGAACTCTATATTGATATTTTATATTGAATCAACTTGTATCCACAATTTATATTACATATGTTGGAACACAAAAAGTGAGAAGGACAAAGAGAAAGAACTGGAAAGCACAGAATTTTGAGACATCTATCCTCTTCCAGGCAAGGGAAATCTGAACCTTTGTAAAATATCACTCACAGGTCATGCTGAACCCTAACTGACTCCCTCGGAAGTGAATGCTTTACACATCAACATCTAATGGATCACAAAAATTAAAATGTGTTTGCCATTCTAGTGCTAGATAATGCCACATTGTAACATTTAATTTATTATTTCTGTTTTACAGATGAGGAAGGTAAGTTTATATAGCTAATTTATCCAAGGTAACATAATCTCAAAATGCCAGAGCTGGCACTATTTTCTGCATCTGTTTCTTGATTCAAAGTCTAGTATTGCCCTTTGTATTTCACCATTGTGCTTCCTGAGGACTGGAAATGTATTGCTATGTAATAATTAAGGCTTATTCATGGGAATATGTTTATGCTAGAGTAAGCTATCTGAATCCATAAGATTTAACAAAATCTGTCATTCCCTTTGTCAGTCTAAATATTGCAGAATCACACATTTTATATAAAATTCTATTAATGTTTCTGAAGTCTATTTTTGAAATTTCTCATGTTAAAAATAAAAGCCATGGGAAGTGAAGGGTATCTTATTTCTCTAAAGTCACTTTAATTAGAAGAATTACAGTAAAAATGGCATCTCATTTTTCTATATTTCTTTAAATCAGAGCCAATTAACTTATACTCATTTTAACAAAATAATTATTTTAAAAGTAGCCAAAATTGTACTCATGTTGCTTGAACAGATTACTTTTATTTGGCATGAGTTTTTATCAATTCAGTATTGAAAGTCACTTTTATTTTCTTTCACTGAGTAGTATTTTCTGCCACTTTTTAATTATCTCATTTTTCTATTTAGGATTATTTTAATTCTTTTTACCAATTTTTACATAGTAGCATATATTCAAAATCATATAGGGTGAAAAATGCCATTTCCTCTTGAAAGTCTCTCTCTTTTCTTCAAAATAAAATTTTTTCTTTCAGAATGTTGAATATAATTTATTTTCTCTGGCCTCAATTATGAGATCAACAAATATTAGTTTGGAAGATTAGGAGGTTTGGCAGTCTTTCTTCCAGCATTTAGTTGTTAATACTAAATAATAGTGTTGTGTTAGAGATACAAACCCTCTCTAGACTTACTGGTACTAAATTGAAAAATGATTAATGCTGGCAGTGCTGAGAAGAAAAGCAGGTGACAGTCCCATAAGAAGCAGCCTCTTTTAAATTTCATAATTTTCTTAAGGGGAATCATTTTTAATTCTGTCTTTAGCTATTTTTTTGGTGTTTGTTAAAACCTAGTTATGATAAATTTTCAGATATGTTCCATGTTTTCTTGAAAATGTATGGATTTTATAATTGTTGATTAACCAAGAAAGGAGAGAGATATGTTGAAATCTTCTATCATATAATTATGGATTTGTTTCTCTCTAATTCTATCAAATTTTGTTTTCTATGTTGATATGATTTTATTAAGGGTTTAAATGATTGTAATTTTTTCATATTCTTGATGAATAAAAACTTATATCATTTGTATTTACCCTCTTTATCCCTAACAATGATTTTACCCTGTACTCTATGTTTCCGATATTAATATAGCTACACCAGCTGTATTTTAGGTGTAATTTTCCTATTATATATTTTTTCCATCCTTTTACCTTTGACTTTTCGTTTTATGTGTATATTATATATATAGCATATATCTGGGCCAGCTTATTTAGTCTATTGGCATGTATTATATGTATTGAGGTAGACATTTTTCTATCCTTATTATTTTTTTTTATTTTGGCATATTATGGGGGTACAAATTTTAAGGTTTCAATAAATGCCCTTTCCCCCTCTCCCCCTACACGTCTGAGTTTCCAGCATGACCATCCCCCAGATGGTGCACATCTCACTCATTATGTATGTATTTTTTAAGTTTGTTCTACTCATTCTACTTTTCCTTCTTTCTTATTTTTCATAATATCTATATCTTACCTTTGTCTTTTTATTTTGAAATAATTTTATAAAATGATACAAAAATATAAGTCATTATTAAACATCCTTTACCCATATTCCCAAATGATATCATTTCATATAGTACAATTATTAAAACCAGGGAGTTAACATTCATATACTATTAATTTATCTATGAACCATATTCATGCTTTTCCAATTGTCCAACCAATGTCCTTTTTCTGGTCCAGGAGCCAGTATCTAGATTTTCATTAGGTTATCATAAATATACTCTCTATTCTCTGCTTATTTGATCTTATCTTTTAAGAAAAATTTAAGGGAATCTTACCAATTTATTTGATGAACTTTATGCTTTATATCATTAGCAGCATCTCATAGATCTTTTGGGCAGTTTGGATCATAATCCTGATTGACTCAGTCCCAAACACCATAATCCTGAATCTTGAAATCCCAAAAGATCAAAATTTCTAACATCTAAAATCCTGAAAATCATAGTCCCAAAGGATTAAAATCCCAAATGTTAAAATTTTAAAAGCCCAATTCTGAGGAAGGAATCAGTGTGTTTTCAATTGTTTGCAGGATATCTGCATTGTGTTGCACCATTTTAGGTGGAACTATTATCTTCTTTTTGTCTTTATTTGGAAATTAAGTATGGTTTAAGGAGATGCATATGGGTGCCAAATTCTCAAATGGCCTTTTGGACTCAATTTTAGATGTCAACTCAACTAGATTAAGGAATACCTAGAAACCTGGCACAGCGTTTTTTTGGTGTGTCTGTGAGGCTGTTTCCTGAGGAGATTAGTGTGTGATTCTGCATGAACTAAGTAGGGATGAACTTTTGTCAATGTTGTTGGAAAACATTTGTTTGGCTAGGCTCAGTAAGAACAAATACAGATAGCAAATGTGTTTCCCTCTGAGAATTGGAATAGACTTTTCTTTTTCTGCTTTGGACATCAGAAATTTGACTCTACAAAAGTACATTATCATAATGGTTGAATTTGTGTGTAAGCATTGTGCATGTATGTAAAAATATTGACACTTGATAAATGAAGAGCTGTCCATTTGGTACACCTTCATTTGTGAAAGATAAAATTTCTTGTGATTTCAGCTCTTAGGTCAACTGCATATACACTGGTGACTCATTGCGGTTTTTGACCTATTTTGTCAAAAGACTTAGATTGTTCTCCATAGTTATAAAGCTATGTGCAAATAATTGTCAACCATAATAATATGCATCTATACATTTCACTTTCTGACCTATTTCTTTAGAAATATGGTTCATCTGCTTATAATTGTTATTCATGTATGACTGTCAGTGTATCTGAGTGTTTATGCTTGCAAGAATATGTATTATTTCCTATTTTATTGTGTAAAATGGCCTATGAATTGTTCTTTTGTGTTTTTATGTTTCTCAAATAAACCCACTTTTAAAAATATAAATATACTCAGGGGGCTGAGGCGGGAGGATTGCTTGAGGCCAGGAGTTTGAGTTTAAATGTAAATAAATATAATTTAAAGAATTTTTAGATATTTTTTTTCCAAAATTATATTATCAGGATTTTGATCTTTCAGGGTTGTGATTTTGGGGATTTTAGACTTTAGAATTGTGAAATTTAAGGTTTCACCATTCAGGATTATGGCATTCAGGGTTATGTCTTTTGGGATTATGATCAGCTCCCTGTTATTTCTCATTTAATTTAATCTTGTTTTCCTTCAAAAATGTTTTTAATTTGAGGTTATAGTAGAAAATCTTTTTAAATTTTATCTCAGAGACTATATTTACTCTCACATTTGAACAATAAATTGGGTAGATTTTTAAGTCTAAATTATTTTCTTTCACTTTAAAAATTTCAGTTCATTGTCTTTTTGTATTTAGTATTATTGCTGAGAAATCTGATGTCACTTGACTCTTGTTCCTATGGAAGCTTTTAAAATTGTCTCTTTGTCTTCGATATCTTTAAATTTAATTATAATATATCTATGTAGGTTTTCTTTTTCATTTACTTTCTTCTATGTGGCAAATCTTTCATTATTTCTTCATATATTTTCTTCTTTCCATGTTTATTTTTTTCTCCTTTTGGGACACCAACTACCTAGGTATTTTCACTTCTATCTTCCATATTTTTCAACTTTTATATTTTGTATCTCTTTATGCTTCTCAGATTTCTTCTGGGAAAAATTCCTCAATCTGACCTTCAAATTTATGAATTGTTCTTCAAAAGCATCTCTTTTAATGTTTATATTATCTACCTACCTAATACCACTTAGATACTTTTATTACTATTTTTTCTTATTCTTGTTTCATATTGTTTTTCCTTCTCTTTTATTTTTGATACATTCAATAAAATTATTTCAAATTCTTAACATGTCTAATTTTGCTTCTGATAATATCTGTTTTCATACTTGTTATTTTCTCTTGATGTAGTTTTATTTTAGCTTTCATGTCATATTCCTTGTGTTTTTGGCTTCTGTGTTTGATAATGTGTATTGGGATATTGACAATAGCCAGATACCAGTCTATGCCTATACAGATATGTTAAAAGAGAGGAGAATGGATAAGCTCAGTTCAGAGACCACCAGACTCTACAAATAACACTCCCATTTGGTATTATAACACAAGAAATTTTTCAGGTTAACTACTTTCCAAAACCTTAGAAAGAGGCAATCTACCTAGATTGTGGTCTACCATCAATAGGCTATATCCTCATACGAATTATTTTTTCTTACCTAAATTATTTCAATAGATTGTCAGTTGATCTTTTCACTACCAATACATTTCAATAATATATATGTGATTATATTACATTCTTCTTATAAAAGATTTTTTTAAATGACCACTGTCTATAGAATAAATTTTTCAGTGAGAACCTTTACTACATGATTTGGCCTCAGGTTTTATATATATATATATATATATGTTTACGTGTATAAATCTGATAATATGTGTTAGATTGAGGAATTTTCCCAGAAATGTATAAATATATATGTGTGTATATATATATATAGAAAGAGAGAGAGCACCTCCATATCTTAGCACTTCTCCTTCTTTATAAATTGTATGTTCTAACCATACAGTCTTACTTATAATTCCAAGAATATACCACTATCTGTGCTCATGTTCTTTCCTTTACCTAGATGTGCTTCCATTTTGCCTGTGGAAAATTTTTCAATACGATAATTGTTTTTATTTTCTTCATTTAGCTTCTATTCTCCCCAATAATCAAAATGAATACCTTGGTTTTATGTATCCCATAACACTCTATTTGTGCTTTGTGTTATGGTTATTTTTGACAAATTTCTTCTTGTCAAAATATGAATTCCTTGAAAACAATGATTGAGCTTTATTCTTCTTCTGTCTCATAACATTCCACAGTGTATTGGGCCCACAAAAAGTATTCTTAAATGATCTTAAATCAATGTACAAATGAATTCTACATTATATCCAACAATGGTAAATAGTATGGCAACTGGTAAGCATGTGGATAGCAATAATTCCTCTCTCTTAAAGACAACTTTCACAGTTTCATTCATTAATTTTCCCAACAAGTAAATTTATTGAGTAGCTAAGTGCACTGAGGATACAGTAATGGGCAAGAAAAATAGCTGTTCAACAATCTTATAAAACAGTGTTTTGTAACCTTTCTCAAATGATGGCACTTAATAAAAATGATAAAATCTGTATGGCACTTTAAGGTACACTAGGTGGTTTGGAGCATCTGTATGGGGATACTCAGGGGGTAAACTATGATTTTTACATTAAATAATTATGATAAAGAAAATAAAATATAGTATATTAGTAGATATATATGTGTGGGTAAAAAAATTACATATCTTCCAAATAAGATTTGCCTGTATTTTTAATAAATATTATATTTTATTTCTGTGAATGTGAATTTTTATATCTAGTTTTGTGCTTAAAAATATATGCCATTTTTGATCAATACTTCTTAGCATGGCTTTCTTATTTTATTTTAATTTGTGAAATTATTTGCTTTTTAATTTTATGCTTTATAATGTTGCTTGACTTTTAAAAATATATACATGGAAAGCAATTTGGAGATACCTTAAAGCGATACAAGTAAATCTACCATTTGACCCAACAATCCCATTACTGGGCCATTTGACCCAACAATCCCATTACTGGGCATCTACCCAAAAGATCCAATGACACTCTACAAGAAAGACACCTGCACTCGAATGTTTATAGCAGCACAATTCATAGTCGCAAGGCTGTGGAAGCAGCCCAAGTGCCCATCAATCCAAGAATGGATTAATAAAATGTGGTATATGTATACCATGGAGTACTATTCAGCTCTAAGAAACAATGGTGATATAGCACATCTAATATTTTCCTGGTTAGAGCTGGAACCCATACTACTAAGTGAAGTATCCCAAGAATGGAAAAACAAGAACCACATATACTCACCAGCAAACTGGTATTAAATGAGCAGCACCTAAGTGGACACATAGGTACTACAATAATAGTGTATTGGGCAGGGGGACGGGGGGGGATGGGTAGATACATACATAATGAGTGAGAAGTGCACCGTCTGGGGGATAGTCATGCTGGAGATTCAGACTTGTGGGGGG
>VSMD01109073.1:0-12370 GCA_008750895.1 Mirza zaza | reverse complement strand
ATATGGGTTCTTGTTTTTCCATTCTTGGGATACTTCACTTAGTAGTATGGGTTCCAGCTCTAACCAGGAAACTATAAGATGTGCTATATCACCGTTGTTTCTTAGAGCTGAATAGTACTCCATGGTATACATATACCACATTTTATTAATCCATTCTTGGATTGATGGGCACTTGGGCTGTTTCCACAGCCTTGCGATTATGAATTGTGCTGCTATAAACATTCAAGTGCAGGTGTTTTTCTTGTAGAGTGTCACTGGATCTTTTGGGTAGATGCCCAGTAATGGGATTGTTGGGTCAAATGGTAGATTTACTTGTATCACTTTAAGGTATCTCCAAATTGCTTTCCACAGAGGTTGAACTAGTTTGCAGTCCCACCAGCAGTGTAGGAGTGTTCCTCTCTCTCCACATCCACGCCAGCATTTGTTGTTTGGGGTCTTTTTGATAAAGGCCATTCTCTTTTTCTTAACCAATCTAGTTAATATTCATCTTTTTAAAAAATAACTTTTGTATCATTAATTTCACTTGTTTTTCTATTTTCTGTTTCATTTATCTATAATTCAATCTTTATCTTTTTTTATTTCTTCTGTCATCTTTTTGTTTAGTTTGCTCATCTATTTCTACTTCCTTTAGTTGTAAAATTAGGTTGTTGGTGAAACTTTCTTCTTTAAAAATATTTTATTTTTAATTAATAAATAATAAGTATATATTTTTGAGGTACAATGTGAAGTTTTCATACATGCATACATTATTGAATGAAACAATCTGCTTAATTAACATATCCACCATCTCACATAGTTATTGTTTATTTGTTGTGAGAACACTTAACATCTATTCCTTTAGTAATTTTGAAATATACAATACCTTATTATTAACTACTGTCAGCGTGCTGTGTTACAGGGCACAAGAACTTACTACTGCTATATAACTAAAACTTTCTACACTTTGACCAACATTTCCTCTTTTCCCATCTATCATTCCTCACCTCACAGCCTCTTGTAACCACCATTCTCCTCTCTATTTACTTGAATTGATTTTAGTAGATTCCACATATACATTATGGTGAATTTGTCTTTATTTACCTGGCTTATCTCATTTTATTATTATTTTATTATAATTATTTCATTATCCTCTATATTGACCCATGTTGTTGCAAATCAAAAAAATTTTCTTCCTTTTTAAAAGATAGATAATATTTCATTGTATATATATACCATGCTTTTAAAATCCATTCATCCATTGATGGGCACTTTGGTTGTTTCTATATCTTGGTTATTGTGACTATATCTTATTTTTAAATTTGATTGATTACAGCACTACATTTTCAATTCATTTCATATATTTTAGTATGTTTTGTTTCCATTTTAATTCACTTTCAAGATATATTTAACTTTCATTTGTGTTTTATTTTTTCACCGAGTGTTTGAAAATGTATTATTTAATATCCATCCATTTGTGTGTTTTCCAATTTTCATTCTGATATTTATTTCTAATTTCTTTCCATTGTTACTAAAAAAATCTACTTTTTACAATTTTAATCTTTCTAAATTTACAAATATTTTTTGTGGCCTAACAAAGGGTCTGTTTTGTACAGTGATCCATCTTCAATTAAAATATATATACTTTACTGTTTTTTAGTGGAATGTTCTGTATATGTCTGTTAGATTCATTTGGCTTATAGTATTAATTGAGCCCTATTTTTCTCTATCAATGTCTGGTTATTCTATATATTGCTGAATGTGGAGTA
Organism: Mirza zaza; assembly: GCA_008750895.1. NCBI lineage: Eukaryota > Metazoa > Chordata > Mammalia > Primates > Cheirogaleidae > Mirza > Mirza zaza. The sequence continues at coordinate 10,625 of VSMD01109073.1, read as the reverse complement.
CTGTAGTCTTCATGTATTATCTTAGAACTTTCTATTTCTTCCTTCAATTTTGTCAATGTTTACTCCACATATTTTTGAGCTCTGATGTTTGGCACATGCATGCCTATAATTTTTCTACTTTCTTAGTGCATTGAAATTTTTACATTATATGATAATCTTCTTTGTCTCTTTTACAAGTTTTTATATCAAATTTTATTTGGTCTGATATTATATAACCACTCCACTTCTCTTTTGGTTATTATTTGCATGAAACATCTATTTTCATTTAACCCATTTTTATCTTCACATCTAAAATGGGTCTTTTATAAATAGCATATAGTTAGATTATATTTTTATCCATCGTACCAACCTATATGTTTTTAACCAAAAATATTTATTTATTTATTTATTTAAATTTCAGACTATTACTGGGGTACAAACATTTAGGTTATATATAATGCTTTTGCCCCACCCAAGTTAGAGCTACAAGCATGCCCATCCCACAGATGGTGTGCATTGCATCCATTAGTTGTGAATATATCCATTCCCTCCTCCCCACTCCCACCTGTCTGGCACCCAATGAATGTTACTACCATATATGTGCATAAGTATTGATCGTTTTGTACCAATTTGATGGGGAGTACATGTGGTATTTCTTTTTTCATTGTTGCGATACTTCATTTAGTAGAATGGGCTCCTGCTCCATCCAGGATACTACAAGAGGTGCCAATTCACCATTGTTTTTCATGGCTGAGTAGTATTCCATGGCATACATATACCACATTTTATTAATCCAATCATGTATTGATTGGCACTTGGGTTTTTTCCACATGTTTGCAATTATGAACTGTGATGCTATAAACATTAGAATGTTTATACCAATCTATGTATTTTGATTGGGGAATTTAATCTATCTACATTACATTTAAGTAATTAATGACAAAGAAAAACTAATTTTTGCCATTTTATAATCTATCTTATGAATATCTTATAGCCCCTTATCTTTCATTTTCTCTAACATTACCCTCTTTTGTGTTTGGTTGCTTTTTCAGAGTGAAAAATTGTATTTCCTTCTCAATTTATTTTGTCTATCTTCTGTAGATTTTTTTGTAGTTATCATGGGGATCACATATAACATCCTAAAGGATCAACAGTTTAATTTTAATCCATAACAGCATAACTTTAATTGCATACAAAACCCTATCTCTGAACAACTTGACCTTACCCACCATGTGTTATTGTTGTTACAAAATACATCTCTACATAGTGTTGATGTGTTAACATAATTATAATTACTTTTATGTATTAATATTTTAATTCCATAGGAAATGAAAAAGTGGGATTACAAATCAAAATTGCAATAAAACAGTTTTTGTTTTGGCCTATGTGCTTACCTTTACCAGAGATATTTATATGCTCATATGGCTTTAAGTTACTGTTTATTGGTAATAAACTCCCTAAGCTTTTCTTTACCTGTGAATGCATTAATAGTTCTCTCTCTCTCTCTTTTTTAAGCACAGCTTTACCAGATATAGACTTCTCAGTTGATGATTATTTTCTTTTTGCATTTTAAATATATCATCTTTCTGCCTGTTGGCCTACAAAACTGCTGAGATATCCACTACTAATTTTATGGAAGCTTTCTTGCATGTGGTAAGTTTACTCTCTCTTATTGCTTTCAAGATACTTTTATTGACTTTGGCTTTTGACATGTTGATTAAAATGTTTTCCAGCTATGCTCTCAATGGGTTTATCCTACTTGTAGTTCCTCAAATTTGTTGGATTTGTAATTCATGCCTTCCATAAAATTTGAGAACTTTTTTCCACCATTTATGTTTCTTTTCTTTTTTTTTTTCTCATGTCTCCTATGACTCCCATAATACATTTGAAAGTCCATCCATTAATGCTGTCCCACGGGTCTGTTAGGCTCTGTTCATGTTCACTTTTCTTCATTCTTTTTTATTCTCTTTGGATTCATTCTTTTTTTTTTAATCCTCTTCAAATACAATAATATCAATTGTCTTTTCTTCAAGTTCACTGATTCTTCTTCTGCCTGCTGAAATCTTCTGTTGAATTTCACTAGTGAAGTTTTCAATTCAGTTATTCTGCTTTTCAGCTGTAGTGTATTTGTTTGGTTCTCTATAATTCTATCTCTTCTTTGATATTTTTGTTGTGTTAATATATCATTTTACTGATTTAATTTCATTCATTGCCCATTTTTTCAGGTCTTTTAAAAGATGTTTTCTGCCACTATTTTCTTCCTTTGAATGGAGCATGTTTCCTGTTTCTTTGTATACTTTGTTATTTTTTTGTTGTTGTTGCTGTTGAATAATGAGCATTTGAAAAAGAGCTACTCCTCCCAGTATTTGAAGATTGGCTCAGTGAGAAGTCAGTTGTCAGCTGAGTAGCTGTACATCCTCTGCACCTAAAGATAAGCCCAAATGAAAGCTTTAGTTCTTCCCAAGACTTTTCTAAGTATTGTCTTACCTGAACTAGCTGTAACATTCCCAATTCCTTTGTGTACATGGATGTTTTGAATGACTTAATGTCCCAACGAGATTCACCCCATCTTATTCTCAGGGCCTTCGATGGTCAATTGTGTCTCCACTTGTAGTCTCTTCTCTTAGGATTCTTTGGGCCTGCAGTTGCTCTGCAGCATTCATGATCAATTCCCATTGTTTCTTTCACTTGAGATCTGAATCAGGTGAAACTGAAACTACTCCTTCAGAGAGTCTCCAGACAGGTTATAATGCTGCAAATAAGCTTTTCTTTTTACCCTATGGTTCAAGAGAGGGAATTGGAGACTGAATAACCACTTTCTCTAGACCAAGACTATTTTATGCTGGGTATAATGTGAGGCAAGGATAAGTGAAAATGTTTTCAATGTGTTTGTGTGTGTTTGTAAATTGGGAATTCACTTATTTGCTATAGTTCATTGGCTATATCCTGGAGCTTCAATAAGGTTGATTTAGCTAGCTTCTATTTGCTTTCCATGGGGGAATGAGGGCTTGAAGCTTCCTAGACCTCCATTTTGCTGAAGTCACTCAGTGTCTATTTTTTAATTTTATTTTTTATTGACAAATAATTGTATATATTTATGGGGCACAGTGTGATGTATGGGTTTATGTTTACATTGTGCAGTAAGATAATTAAGAAATCCATCACTTCACAAACTTTCTGTAGTGAACATATTCAAAACCTACTCTTTTAAGCAACATTGAATATACACTGCACTATTTATTGTAGTCATCATTCTGTGCAATAGATTACTAAAATTTATTCTGCCTAACTGAAGCTTTGTACCCCTTCATCAATATCTCCCCTTTCTACATCAATCCCTCTCCCTCAGTCTCCGGTAGCCACCATTTTACTCTTTACTTTTATGGGTTCAACTCTTTTAGATTCCACATATAAGTGAGATCATGAAGTATTTTTTCCTGCTGCAAATGACAGAATTTCCTTCTTTTTAAAGGCTGACCAACATTTCTTTATCTATTTATTCAATGATGGACTCCTAAGTTGCTTCCATATTGTAGCTATTGTGAATAATGCTGCAGTGAATGTGGGAGTGCAGTTATCTCTTAGGCATATCAATTTATTTTGGATATATACCCAGAAGTGGGATTGCTGAATCATATGGTACTTCTGTTTTTAGTTTTTCTGAGGAACATCCATGTTGTTTTCATAATTCCTATCACTAATTTACATCCCTGTTAATAGTGTACAAGGGTTCCCTTTCCTCTACATCCCCACCAACAAATGTTATCTTTTGTCTTTTTCATAGTAGCCATTCTAAAAGGTGTTAGGTGATATCTCATAGTGGTTTTAAGTAGCATTTTCCTGATGATTAGTGATGGTGAGCATATCTTCATATAGCTGTTGGCAATTTGTAGGTCCTCCTTTGAGAAATATCTATTTTAATCCTTTTCGCATTTTAAAATTGTATTATTTTCTTTCTATTCAGTTGTTTTAGCTCCTTATGTATATATTTGGATATTAGCCCCTTATCATATAGATGTATGGTTTGCAAATATTTTCTTGAAATCCATCCATTGTCTCTTTACTCTGTTATTGGATCCTTTCTTGTGCAGAAGCTTTATAATTTGATATAATCCTATTTATTTATGCTTCTGTATCTTGTGCTTTTGGGGCTACAGCCAAGAAATCTTTTCCCAGACCAATGTTGTGGAGCTTTCCCCCCGTTTTCTTGTAGTAGTTTTACAGTTTCAGGTCATACATTTAACTCTTTAACCCATTTTTAGTTGATGTTTGTATAGTATATGGTGTGAGATAATGGTTCATTTTCATTCTTCTGCACATAGATATGCTGTTTTCCCAGCACCATTTATTGAAGAGGCTGTACTTTCCCCATTGTATGTCCTTGGCATCTATGTCAAAAATCAATTGACTATAAATGCATGGGTTTATTTTGGGGGTCTCTATCATATTCTACTGGTTGATGTGTTTCTTTTTATATGTCAGTAGCATATTATTTTGATTACTATATCTTTGTAATATATTTTGAAATTAGGTAGTGTGATGCCTCCAAATTTGTTCTTTTTGCTCAAAGCTGAGGGTGCTCAAGTCCCTAATATAAAATGGCCCAGTATTTGCATAGAGCCTATGTACTTCCTTCCATATACATTAAATCATGTCTAGATTATATGTAATACCTAATGTAATATAAATGCTATGTAATTGGTTGTTATATCTGATACTATAATGTTTAGGGAATAATGACAAGTAAAAACATCTTTACATGTTCAGTACAGACAAAACATTTTAAAAAATATTTTTCATCTGCAGTTGATTAAATCTACAAATGGAGAACACATTAATATAAAGGGCTGACTCTATATTAGATATATTTCATTCATTTATATTTGAAATACAAACTGCTTTTTATTTCAAAATATTAAATAGGTATAAATGTTTTTGTTACATGGATAGATATTATAATTCTTTGCTCAGAGCTATAAGTGCGCCATCACATAAATAGTGTTTCTTGTATTTGTTAGGAAGGTATTTACCCCTCCCCTTCTCCCCTCTCTGTTTTTTGATTTTCAACAATTTTTACTTCTTTCTGTATCCATGGGTGCTCACCAATTAATTCTAAAATATTGGAGAGTACATGTTGTGTTTGTTTTTTAGTTCTTGAGATACTTCACTTGGGATAAGGGTCTCTGGTAACATCCAAATTACTGCAAAAAAACATTAACTCATCTTTTATGCCTGACCAATACTCCATGATATGTGTGTATGTGTGTGTGTATGTGTGTGTGTGTATGTGTGTGTGTGTGTGTGTGTGTGTGTGTGTGTGTGTACCATATTTTGTTAATCTGCTCATGAATTGATGGGCACTTGGTTGATTCCACATCTTTGCAACTGTGAATTGTGCTGCAATAAACATTCAAGTGCAGGAGTTTCTTTGATAAAATGTCTTCTCTCCTTTGTGAAGAAACTTGGTAGTGGTATTTCTGGATCACATGGTAGGTCTACATTTAGTTCTTTGAGAAATCTTCATACTGTTGTCCATAGAGCTTGTACTAATTTGCAGTCCTACCAACAGTGAATAGTCATCCCTATCTCTCTGCATGCATACCAGCATCTATTATTTTTGGACTTTTTACTAAAAGCCATTCTGACAGAGGTAAGATGATGTCTAATTGCAGCTTCAATTTGCATTTCCCTGGTTATTAGTGATTTGGAGCATTTTTTAATATGTTTGTTTGCCATTTGTCTATCTTTTGAGGGGCTTCTGTTCATGTCTTTTTACCTACTTTTCAATTAGGTTATTTTATTATCTTCCTGAATTGTTTGACATTATTGTAGATTCTTGATATTAGCCTTTTATCAAATGTATAGTTGCGAACCTTTTCTCCTGTTCTGTAGGATTTCTATTTGCTCTGTTGATTATTTCCTTTGCTGTGGGGAAGCTTTTTAATTTACGCAGGTCTGATTTAATTATTTTTGTTGTTGCTGTAATTGCCTTTGTGGTCTTAGAAATCAGAGAAACAAATAATGGGCATCCAAATCAGGAAAGAGGAGGGCGAACTATCAATTTTATCTGATAATATAATCTTTAATTTTTAAAATTCTAAAGACTCCACCATGAGACTCCTCAAATTTATAAATAAATTCAGCAAGTCTCAGGTTACAAAATCAATGTACATGAATCGCTATCACTTCTATATACCAATAACAGTCAAGCTGAGTGTCAAATCAAAGACTCGGTACAATTCACAATACCTACAAAGAAAATAAAATACTTAGGAATATATTTAATCAAGAAGTTGAAAGATCTCTACAAGGAGAATTATGAAACACTTCTGAAAGTAACTGCAGATGACACAAACAAACGAAAAAAGATATCATGCTCATGGATCATCAAAATGTCCATACTGCCCAAAGTGATTTACAGATTCAATGCAATCCCCATCACAATGACAATGTCATATTTCAGAGATCTAGAAAAATAATTATGTCCTTCAATTGGAATAAAAAAAGAGCGTGAATAGCCAAAGGTAATCTTAATCAAAAAGAACAAATCTGGAGGCATCATATTACCAGAATTCGAACTGTACTAAAAGGCTATACTAGCCAAAACAGCCTGGATTGGTACAAAAATTGATACATAGGCCAGTGGAAGGAAACAGGGAACCCAGATATAAAAGCATCTACCTATAACCAACTGACCTTCAACAAAGCAGACGATAACATACACTGGGGAAAAGAAACCCTATTTAACACATGGTGCTGGGAAAACTGGACAGCCAGATGCAGAAGAATGAAACAGAACTCTTATCTTTCACCACTTACAAAAATTAATTCAAGATGGATAAAAGACTTAAATGTAAGGCAAAAAACCATAAAATATTCTAGAATAAATATAGGAAAAACTCTTTTTGATATTAGCCTAGGCAACAAATTTATCACTAAGATCTCAAAGGCAATTATAGCAACAACAAAAATAAATAAATGTGATTTAATTATACTTTATAATGAGAGGGAAGAGCATTATAAGCAGGGAGGACTACAATACTCCCTCAAGGATCACTTGAACCCAGAAGTTTGAGGTTATAATTGTGTATGATTAATTATACCTCTGTACTCCAGCCTGGGTGACAGACCAAGACACTGTTTCTACCAGATAAAAGTAGCAGAAGAAAGTTGTTATCAGAACCAGAGAAAGTAGAGCACTCATAAACCATTGTCCAAAGAAGGGTGAGGCATTTAAACTCACTTATTCATGTAGTTCTCCCTGCCTATAATGCCCTTCCCTTGTTAAATGCATAATGCTTAGGGGTAGAAAGTAAGATGCAATGCGAGCAATTCACTTTTTTTGGAGTGCATAATAATAGAAAATTAATAATAAAATAACGTGTTAGTTAAAGTGTCAAGTATGATATCTTTGAGTACATTGGAGTATATTAAATTTTAGAAATAATGTTAACTCCTTGATAGTTTATATGCAAAAGTGTAATTTGTGTGCTTTAATAATATTTAACTTTCATAAAGGTATAAGGTAAATCGATAGAGACAGAAGCTAAAGAAGGATAAATTAGTTACACACAAAAAAATCACTAATGTATAAGGTCCATGATGTCAGGGATTATGTTTATGCTCTTTTGAATGACTTTTACTTAAATATGGATTTTATCACTTCCTCAGCACTTACTTTTCTAGACAGTTGTCTATCTCCTGTTCAGTGTGTATGAATATAGGTGAATATAGTGTGTATGAATATAAGTTTTTTGTTGATATCCTTTGACCTACATCAATATAAATGAACATTGCTCCTCTATTTGCGAATATTATGACATCATTGTGTAGGTTGGTCCACACTCTAATAACATAACCCTGTTCACTACAGTCTTAGGTTTCCTATTTAATAGATGGAATTGGTTAAATCCCATTGCCACTTTCTAGGAACCATACCATTTGTCTGTGTTTATATACTATGAATAACTTATTTGAAGATTCTTAATTTTAAGAAAATTTAATTCATTTTATTATTTATTTATTTATTTTCTTATTTCTGGATATTATTGGGGTACAAATATTTTGGTTAAATGTTATGACTTTGAAACACCCAACCATGATTTGAGTTGTGCCCTTCCCCCCTTCAATGCTCACCATGTCCATTATTTGTAACATTACTCACCCCTCACCCCAAACTCCCAAAGAATATTACTACAGTGTGAGCACCTTAGTGTTGATCAGTCAGTGCCAATTTGATGGTGAGTACATGTGGAACCTATTCTTCCATTCTCATGATGCCTCACTTCAGAGGATGGGCTCAAGCTCTAGCGAGGAAAATATAAGAGGTGCTAGATCATGTCATTTTTTATAATTGAGTAGCACTCCATTGTATACATATAGTGTATTTTATTAATCCACTCATGGATTGATGGACACTTGGGTTGTTGCCACATCCTTGCAATAGGGATTTGTGCTGCCATAAAAATTTGAGTACAGATGTCTTTATTATAAAATTTCATTTTAGATCTAGGACTATGAGTATAGATAATAAATCATCTTAAAAATAGCAGGAAAGGCTGAGCAGGGTGGATCACACCTGTAATCCTAGCACTTTGGGAAGCTGAAGCAGGAGGATCACTTGAGATAGGAGTTTAAGACCAGCTTGGGCAACATAGTGAGATTTTGTCTCTATAAAAATAGAAAAAAAATATTATCCAGGTATGGTAGTATATGCTTGTAATCTTAGCTACCTGGGAAGGCTAAAGCAGGACAATCCCTTGAGTCCAGGAGTTCAAAGATACAGTGGTTATTATCATACTGCCACACTACAGCCTGAGTGTCAAAATAATGTGTGTGTGTATATATATATATATATATATATATATATATATATAAAAAATCAGGAAAAAATTGTTAACAAAATCAGAGAAACAGTAAAATGTATAGATGATTGTCACAGAAGGGCTGAGGCATTTAAAGAGGAGAACAGATGCTGAGGAAGCTAGGGAGAGTGATAATGGTTTACATGAGACAACTGTTCTACATGTAGTAATACTTGCTTTTATACTGCAGATACGAGACTCAACCTCTGCCCAGCAAAGCTCTAGTATACAATAACTGACTCTGTTTGTGAAAATAAATGTTTACTCCCCTAAATTCACAGAAACTCTAGTGAGAAGAGCTCACTTTATTTTTTAGTTAAACATTCATCATGCCTTGACAAATTGTTCCTTTCTTCAAGCCAAGGCTGATCCATTCTGATCTAAGTAGAGGAGCAGATAAGATCAGAAGTGGGTTTATAAAGTTTGAGATTAATAAAAAAGGCAAAAATCTGTAGACTTTGAGGAAAAATGAATGTTTAGTATCACTAAGGAACTCTGACATTTAAGAAAGCTATGGCCAGATAATATAATTTCTGAGTATAATTTTTAAAGTGAAAATAATGTCCAAAGTATAACTATGATTATATTATCATTAACTGAAATGAAACATAGATAAAACATAGAGATTAAGGGGCCAAGGCACTTGGACATACATTTGTGCCTGAAACTCTTGAGGAATAATGGCAAGAAAAGGAACAGGAAATTTAATAATAGCCAGAGTTAAAATATTTGATGCAGCATTCCAGTGTTTGGTACATAATAGAAAGAACAATGAGTAAAAGAATATATGAAGCATTACATTATGTTAGAACAGAAAAGTGACTGAGAGAATTTTGAAGATGGTTGACCAGAGACACCAGATGCCAGATTGTCTCAGAAAGAAGGAAAAGTTTTAGATGAAAAATAAAAGAAACAAACAAACAATCACAGATCAGGTGTAATTCTGAGGGAAAAGTAACATAACATACAAGAGATTCAACAGGAAGAAACGGTAGAGCAGAACGAGAAGGAGCAGGTTTCAGCAGAGGTCAATGCCCAAGTTTGGAGGTCAAGTGAAAAGGATAGGTAGAGTGGTTTGTTTCTGTCTCTCTCACATTTCTGGCAGTCAGCAGGCTCCTGAGCTGCTAGAGAGGCTTTCTACCCTCATGAGCGCAAAGGCTGCTGCCACTAGTGAATTCAGAGGTCCTTGAGAAGAAAGCTTCAGGCTTCCAGCCGCCTTATGGCACTTCCTGTCGCTATAGACCTGAGCTCAAATGGCAGGCATCACATTCCTTCTCCACCTATTGTGTGTCTTTGTGCTCCCTATGGGACTTCAACTCCTTGGTTTTCACCTTGCTCATACCCACACAAACATTTCCCGACTCTAGTCCAGACTGTGGGAACCACAAGGTGCCCATGGGTCCCAGGAGATCTGCATGACCCCAGAGTCTGGACATTTGGGGTGTTCTGCCTTCTGGAGAGAGCGAAAGAGATGAGTAGACTAATAGCTGTCCTTAATTTAGATCATTTTCCTCCCATTCTCCTCCCCCACCCATGGCTTCCAAGACAGACACTTTAGCTGGGCTCTCACAAGCTGCTGCTTGCCCTCTGTTCAGGCTTCCACTGAGAGAAGAGCTTAAAACTTTCCTCTTAAAGTCCTGCAGAGGATTAAGGGGTGTTGATACTGTGAGCTCCCTGCTCCCTAACCACTTCCAGTGCTGCTTGCCTGGCTGCTGCATCAGAACAGGGAACATCCTGAAGTGGAAGGACATCAAACCTGTTTGGGAACACCATGGACAAATT
>VSMD01109071.1:6414-23553 GCA_008750895.1 Mirza zaza | reverse complement strand
CCCCGCCACCCCGCCACCCCGCCACCATTTCACCCCGCCACCCTTCCACCCCGCCATCCCTGTACCCTGCCACCCCGCCACCCCGTCACCCCTCCACCCCTGTACCCCGCCACCCCGCCACCCCACACCGCCACTCCACCACCCCTCCATCCCGCCACCCCACCACTGCGCCACCCGGGAAGATTTTAATGCTCTGTACTCAGTGTTCTCTTGGCATTTCGCTTTTCCCTTTATTATGGCACTTGTCCATTTAAAATTCAATTTTTGTGAGATGAAGCTGAGAGTGAGGTCATTTATATGCAGAATGTAGCTTCCCCTCTAAGTCAGCATTTTATTCGCTAAAGTCCTAGCTATATGTGGGACCTTATTATGATGAAGTACAGCCACATCCTTCTGCTTTTTCATGGCTATTGCATGACCTCTTTACATGAAATCATTTCTTCTGTAGAGAAAAAATATGTGAGGGCTAGAGACATTAATAACTAAGTAAAAAAAATTTTTTTTAAACCTCTAGGCCTAGTCTAAATTGCATTAACATTTTCTTTATTATCTTCTGCCCCATTAGGCTCTTTAAGAGGAGGCCTAGTTTCAAGCCAATTAAAGGCAGATATTCTCTCATCTTTTTTTCAGACTTCTATGAATGTGGAATTTAATGTTAATAGAACATTACATATTCATAAGCAATGAATGACACCATTAAAAAACAGTTTTGTTCTGGAGTATCCTGGTGGTTCAGGATCATTATGCATTTGTTCCTTCTAGTTTCTTGATCTTTCTGATCAAGTCCTTGATCAGAAGTTGCATATCTAGGGAAATATTCACTCTCATTGCTGTGTATCTGCAATATCATCCATATAAAAAGTATATAAATCTTTATTCCAAAAGGGGATTTAAAAAGTTTAAGAAAATCTGTATAAACTTGTTCTTAGATTATTCCTTCATGTTCGTCTTCTCCCTTAGACAATTTAGGGAGTAGCTGTTATGTTTCTACTACGGTTTTATCTACATTCCTTTTTTTTTTAGAAATAGTGTCCCCCTCTATTACCCAGGCTGGAGTGTGCAGTAGCACAATCACAGCTCCCTATAAACTTACACTCCTGGGCTCGAGCAGTTCTCCTGCTTTAGCATCCTCACGTGCTGGGATTGCAGGCATGAGCTACTGCGCCTAGTTTATACACCTTTAGTCCAGCAAGTCCTACTTGCCTCTTATCATGCAGTTCCTGAGCAGTACACACATGACGACCTCATTCTTTTTAATGCTGTATCAGATTCTGCCATTCAGATATGGCATAATTAATTTAACCCTTGCTTCTTATTGGACTTTTCAGTTATTTCCAGTTTTTTTTTTCTGTTACGGATAATACAACAATGGAAATTCTTGCACATCTTGACTACTTGTGAAGGAAGGAGTTCGAGGCTGCAGTGAGCTGTGATCATGCCACTACACTTCAGCCTGGATGACAGAGTGAGACTCGTCCCTAACAAAAAGATACATACATTTAAAAAAAAAATATTGAGACAAGGTCTTGCTCTGTTGCCCAGGCTGGAGTGCAGTGGTGCAGTCACAGCTCACTGCAGCCTCAAACTTCTGATCTCAAGCGATCTTCCCAATCTGGCCGCCTGACTAACTGAGACTGTAGGCACATGTCACCACCTTGGCTATTCTTTTAAAAAATTTTTTGTAGACATAAAATCTTGCTATGTTGTCCAGGCTAGTCTTGAACTCCTGGCTTCAAGTGATCCTCCTGCCTTGGCCTCCCAAAGTGCTAGGATTATAGGTTTGAGCCACATCTACCAACGATGTGTGAGACTGTCTGATTAAGGCAGAAATCTTTCAAATGCTATTAGAAATTATGCCTGTAGTAAGAAAGAAATCACTCACTAGCAGAAAAATGTCTTTTCAGCACTCCTCACCTCCTGCCTTTGTTTTAGGGTTGTCTGTTTCATCAAAGTTGCAAAGGTAGACGGCTCCTGCCAAGGGAGAGGCAGGGCAGGTAATAGCCCCAGCGGCTGGACCTCCGGGCTCAAACCCCAGTGTCTCTCCTCACTAGCTTGCTGTCTCTGGCAAGGTACTTTACTTCTCTGTGCCTTAATTTCCCCAGCTGAAAAATGAGACAAAATTGGTATTGACCGCAGTGGTGGTATCATGATTAAATGAGGTAATTTTCATATAGCACTTAAACAGTGTCTGGCATATGTGTTTATTTTTATCTATTAAGGGTCAGGAATTCAACTAGTAGGCATGGGAGATAGTTTTTTCAATTGCCTTAAAAATCCTACAAATGATGCATCATTATCCACATTCTGCAGTTGTAGTTATGTGACTCTACTGAGTTATGCTGCTAACCAGCGAGGAAGATGAGACTGTAACTCAGACTGCTGACTCCACAATTTGGCTCTTTGCAAATGATCAAATATTGGCAATTTTATACATTGAAACTAAAACTAAATCTCTTCACTCCATTCTGTGCTCTGGGCTAAATATCCGGAGCAAAATACCCTGACTTGTTTTATTGTCTAAGCAATCTATAAATTGTTTACCCTAATCCTAGAGGATGTTGAAAAGCTAATGATTGCCCCTGAAGAGAGATAATCCATCTCAAAGGAAGCCAATGAGAAAGGGAAGAGCTATTTGAAAAGTACTTTTATATTAAAACTGGGAGCTACCTTTTGAGTAAAAAGCCACCAGTACACAATAAAATCTTTCTCTGGAAAGAAGGCAAAACTGGTTGCTGAATAATTTGGAATATCTATCTAGCTGTCTATATGAGCTCTATGCTTAAAATATTAAGGAAATTAAGTATGGGATATAAAATATTGACATCATATACATTTGAAAAAACCCTGTGTAGGTGGAATGAGTGCTGACTTAGTGGCTCCGTTTCTGGGCCTCCGTGAGCCTTTAGGGGCTCAGCCACTCCTCTCTAGACTGTGCTTTCCTCGCGGGGGAGTGAGTGGGCTGGACTAGGTGACCTTTCAGGCATCTCGTCACGCTGAGCGTTTCCGCCGCAGGGCCATGCTGCTGTACATTCCGTTTGGGGGTTGCTCCGCGATGGGGGAGTAACAGGGGTTTGGGGAATCCCCAGGGTACATGGACACAGTATATACGTGTGTGTAAATAAAATATTTGCAACACACTTAAGAAATGATTAATATCCTTAATTTCTAAAAAGATTTTAGGGCCGGGCGCGGTGGCTCAAGCCTGTAATCCTAGCTCTCTGGGAGGCCGAGGTGGGCGGATCGTTTGAGCTCAGGAGTTCAAGACCAGCCTGAGCAAGAGCGAGACCCCGTCTCTACTATAAATAGAAAGAAATTAATTGGCCAACTAATATATATAGAAAAAATTAGCCGGGCATGGTGGCACATGCCTGTAGTCCCAGCTACTAGGGAGGCTGAGGCAGCAGGATTGCTTGAGCCCAGGAGTTTGAGGTTGCTGTGAGCTAGGCTGACGCCACGGCACTCACTCTAGCCTGGGCAATAAAGTGAGACTCTGTCTCAAAAAAATAAATAAATAAAAATAAATAAATAAATAAATAAAATAAAAAGATTTTAAAAGTCATTAAAAAATGATGACCACGTTGCTAGAAAAGTAGGTACAACCAATGATTTATAGATGAGATTGGGCAAGTTCAGGGGTATATGGCCGAAGGTATAAGCCAATGATTTAGAAAAGAAAAAATATGCATAGTCAAAAAACAGATGAGAGAATTTTAATCATCACCAGTCATACATGAAATGTGAATGAAAACAAGTCAAATTGGCAAATATTATACCCCATGAATGTTCGTAGTGTGATGAAACGAGTCTCATATCTGGCTTGTGAAATATAAATTAGTCCAATTTTTCATCTCTTTTTTCTCAGTAACTGCACTCACATCTATTTAGCCTAAAGAAATAATCACATATTTATATAAATTTATATTAAAAAATGTTCATTCAGTGTTATTGCAGTAAAAATTAGGAACAATGAAATATCCAACAGTAGGTAATTAGTTAAATACATGATGCCATGTTTGAAGAATCTCGATATAGAAAATGTTTGTGATATAAATGTTAAATTTAAAAAAGCAAGATGCCAAACTGTATACAAAGTATGATATTAGTTTTGAAAAAAAAGTGATACGCAGAATAAAGAAACAGGAAATGATACACTACTACTGGTATTTTACAGGTTTTGGTTCTAGGTGTTAGTTGATTTTTGCCTTTTCCTTCACTTCAATGTTTTCGAAATGTTTTATAATGTATACGTACTACTTTTATAATCAGAAAATAAGGGTTTGTAGAAACAGTCTAGAGAAAATGAGGAGAGAAGCTGGCCAGACGGGGAGGCCACTTGCAGTCTGCCAGACCGCAGTGCGAGGTTGCGGCTTGGCGGCGTCAGAAGGTGGTGGTGGGGGTGCGGGTGCGGGTGGGGACCCCAGGTGGGTTTCCTAGTCCTAGGTCATGCTCGAGAGCTGGGAGGGCTCTTGGACTTAGTGGAGATCATAGGAACAAACTGGTTTGTCCAAGACCCACCTATTCTTAGATAAATTTTTTTGTTGTGATAAATAGCATAGAAAAGAATGTCCTTCTAGCTAAGCACTTCATGTTCACGGGAGAGCAAGACCATCCTTGCTGTCCCCACTTCTTCCCTCTCCACTCATCTGGGAGGCGATGACCTTGTCCTTCGGCCGCAGCCCCTGGCGCTCCTGAAAGCTCTCTGGGTCCCGTGGGCACCCAGTGGGAAGTGCCTCGCAGACCTGGCTCTCTCTTCGCCACCCTGTGTTTGCCAGCGCCTTCGTCCCCGGCCTCCAGGCCCCGGCCCGTGGCCTGGGCGTCATCCTGGTTCAGGCCTGTGTGTCAGTTCCACCTCGAGGGTCGCTGGGGTCCCTCTCCTCCGTGCCTGTCTCAGAGCACCGGCCCAGACATCCCGTGTCACCCAGGAGCCTCCCAGCCTGCCACCCTGGGCTCTCCCGCTGCAGCCCGGCCCGCCCTGCCGCAGGAATGAGCTCACTGACGCCCAGCCTCGTCTCCGTCCCGGACTCTGCCTTCCTGCCCAGGCAGGCGCTCGGCAGCCTTTTGGGAGCCGCAGGTTTCTTTCCCTCACCGGTCAGGTTTCTGTTTCTCTTTCGCCTCTGCCCATCTCCAGCTCGGTTGCTTTGAGGGCCGCGCTCTAGCGCCGTGGTGTCCACAAAGCCTTCCCTCTTCCTGCCTGTTGCAAGTAGCTCTTCTCCCCTTCGCCCGCGCGTGTTTGTCCCTCCCTTAGGTAGTTGCTGAAGCTGGGTCTTGTATTGCCTCAGCTCTGGGTTCTGCGTGGGCGGGAACTGTGTCTTTAACCCAGCCTCATTGTGTGGCACGATGCCTGACACTGAGCAGGTGCTCAGAAAGTCTGGTGAACAAGTCATGCTTAAGTAAAAGAGAATAGAGCGACAACAGTTTTATGTGCCAGAGACCCAGGAATTTTAGCCGGCTGTGGGGTCCACCGGACCTAATGGGATGTTGTAGGTGCTGACAAGCCGAGGTCAGGCCCGGATCCTCTCTCACAACTCTTCCCGCTGGCTCTGCCCACGCCCCGCCACCCATCCCACAGCGCAGCCTCCCTGAACGGCTCTCTGCTTCCCCACATCACGCCCTACGCCCCTTTCACGCCCCTGGGCCTTTGCACATGCTCCCCCACCCCCACCCCACCCCTAGCCCCAACGCCTTTCTTCTCCTTTGCTCGTCAAAACCCTACTCACCCTACAGCTTACATATCACCTTTCAAATGCAGGATTCCTTAATCACCAGTCCTGTCTCCCATTTCCAGAAAATTAATTGCTCTTCTTCTGGATGTCAAAAGTACTGGTGCATATCATCACCGTCAGAGCAGCTATGATAGGCTAGTGCCTGTTTTGTTCCAGGTGCTGTTTTAAGCTCACGATGCACAGTAGCTCATAATGATCTTACAACAACCCTTCAAGGTACATGATGATAATGGTAAATATTTCTGCAGTGCTCATTCTGTGCCAGGTACCTTCCAGTGTGCTTTCCAACTGAAGAGAGGCTTAGAGTGGTTAAGTAACCTTCGCGAGAGCACACAGCCAGCAGTAGGGGAGGCTAAAAGGCAGTATGGTCCCAGAGTCCATGCTGTCATCATTATGCTATACTGCCTTTGTTGTCAAAGGAACTAAAGCTCAGAGAGGTTAAGTAATTGGCTTGAGGTCACACAGTAAGTGGAAGACATTGGAGCTGAACCCCAGCCTGCCTGACCCCGGGTCTACGCCCTGTTCTTGCTCTGAGCTGCCTTTCTTTATAGCAGTTGGTGCACTTTCTGTGTAAAAGACAAGATTAAAAATATTTTAGGCTGTTGAGCCATAAAGTTTCTGTTGCAACTTTGCATTGTAGTGAGAAAGCAGCCATAGATAATATGTAAATGAATGGGCATGACCACATTCTAATAAAATGCTATTTATGGAAACTGAAACTTTGAATTTCATATTAATTTTCACAGCATAAAATATTTTCTTTTGATTTTTTTCCAACCATTGAAGTATGTAAAACCCATTCTTAATTTGTGGGCCATACACAAACAGGTAGTGGGGTGGATCTGGCCCATGGGTGGGCCATAGTTTGACAACCCAGCTTTATAGCACTGTGACACCATAGAATGATTAGATGTGTGTGATTGGCCTCTTTGCTCTCTCTCTCCTTGAACAATTCAGCTCCTGGCCCAGACATGCGTACCCAACTGAGAAAATATGAATCCATCGGTAAAGGAGATTCACATTCCTTAGAAAGAAGTTTGGAGGCCGTGCGACCTTCCTTGAGTGTATTCCTTGGAGGCTGCACCCTCAGCTTCATGCAGTTTTCAGAGTATTTCTTCCAGCTACTTTGAGAATCATTTTTTCCATCGCTTTAGTTTTGAGATGAGGTCCTAGTGTCTTTTAAGGGTGCTCTGGGCAGTCGCCTAGGTGGCTGGTGTTACATTTGACTCTGAACTTGGGCCATGCCGAGAACTTTAGACCTGAAGCAGCAACCTGGATTGTGCTCTTACAAGTGGAGAGAAGGAAGGGTGGCTGGGACAGCGAGGGGGAGAAGGCCACGGTCCCTGCTCTCCTGGAGGTCACAGGGGCAGGGCTCAGAGAGGCTTCCAGATAATGGGATGACTCAGGGCTTGGCGATGTTTGTTTTAATTCAACTATGCAGGGCCTAAATGTGCTTCAGGCTTAGGAATGTAAACACCGTAGAATCTTGACTTTGGAGAATGAACATGCATTAAAGGTTGTAAACCAGCATCTTGCAAACAAACTTTCAGAACAAAATCTGTTTTGAACAGAAATGTTATGCGTATAAAAATACACTGACTTAAAAGTGATTTCTTTTTGTGATTTTTGAGGGGGAATTTAATGATTATTTGTAGCAATTAGCAACACACTATGGGAATTATTAAAGTAGGACTGAGAATTAATGAGATGAACTCTTGCAAGATGAAACTTGAGAAAATGAATCCTTATTTTTTAAAATATCTTTTGTTGAAGTTTAATTTACCTACAGAAAATGTGAACGCATTGTGTACAGCTTGATGACTTTTCATGTGCTAAACATACCTGTGGAGCCAGCATGCAGAGCAGGAAACAGCAGACTTCTTTTAAAATATCAGGAACTGGCTAATTTGTTGTAGGAAGAGAACAGGAGGAGGAACCTGGTTAGAAGGGGTGGCTAGGAATAGTGTCTGGAAGCTGGGTTTGCATAGAAAGCAGCTTTATTTGAGACGCCTTGGAGAGGGCCAGTGGGAGTGATGGTGTGTGGGACACTCAGAGCTGGCGATGCTTTGGAGCCACACTCCGAGTCTACTTTGCCTCTGCCATTCCTCGCTGTGTGACTCTGGGCGAGACTCTCAGCCTCCCACAGTAATCTCTGCCAAGACAGCGTCTCTTGTTCACCATTGTGACTTAGGGCTTATTACAGCGCATGCCACATAGGACACCCTAAACAAAATTTTTTAAATGACTAAAACAGCTAATAAATAATATGTGCAAAGTACTTAGTGCAGTATCTGGGAGAGACTCAATAAATGTAAAAAAAAGTCACAAAGTGACCCACTGACCCAGTAACACCACGTTTGTCAATAAAGACCCTCTAGAAAATCGTCCTATGCAAAAGTGACTTATCTGTCTATGTATAATATCGTATGTACACACACCCCTACACATACGTGTGAGGAGACTTCAAAAGGTTCATGGAAAATGGAATTAAAAGACAAAATTTAAAAATATAAACTTTACTTTTCAGCATAAGTAAGCTCCACCACATCCAAGACACTTTTGTAAGCGATGATCCCAGCCATCTAGTCCATCCCCAAAGAGCTGAGGGTCCTGGGAATTTAACCATGTTGATGCAGTCTTTTTTACATTATTGATGGAAGAGAAATGGGTGCCCTTTATAGAATTTTCAAGACTAGGAATCAAAAAGAAGTCAGAAGGAGCCAAATCAGGACTGTACGGTGGATGCCTAATGGTTTCCCATGGAAACTCTTACAAAATTGCTCGTTTGACAAGAGGCATGAGCAGGGGCATTGTCGTGGTTGGTGGAGAAGGACTCTCTGGGGAGCTTTCCCAGGCATTTCTCTGCTAAAGCTTCGGGTAACTTTCTCAAAACACTCTCATAGTTAAAGCAGATGTTCTCATTCTTGGGCTCTCCAGAAAATCAACAAGAAAAATGCCTTGAGCATCCCAATAAAACTGTTGCCATGACCTTTGCTCTTGACCGGTCGGCTTTTGCTGTGACTGGACCCCTGCCGCCTCTCGGTAGCCGTTGCTTTGGTTGTGCTTTGTCTTCAGGATCGTACTGGCAAAACCATGTTCCATCTCCTGTTGCAATTCTTCTAAGAAATGCTTCAGGATCTTGGTCCCACTTGTTTAAAAATTCCATTGAAAGCTCTGCTGTGATTTGGGTGCAACGATTAGGGCACCCAAGTGAAAAGTTTGCTCAACTTTAATTTTTCAGTCAGAATTGTGTAAGCTGAACCTTTGAAATATCTGTGTCTCTGGTGTTGGCTGTTGTTTCTGCTGGTAATCATTGGTGCTTTTTAATTAGAGAACAAGATTAATTAATTGATTTTTTTTCTCTCACAAGTGGATGTGGATGGTCTGCCGCTGCTGTAGACTCCGTCTTCAACATCATCTCCTCCCTTTTTTTCTTTTTTTGAGCAGGGTCTCACTCTGTCACCCAGGCTGGAGTGCAGTGGCATCATCATAGCTCACTGCAGCCTCAAACTCCTAGGCTTGAGTGATCTTCCTGCCTCAGCCTCCCGAGTACTTGGTACTACAGGCATGTGCTACCGCGCCTCACTCATTTTTCTATATTTTTGTGGAGACGAGGTCTTGCTGTTGCTCAGGCTGGTCTCAAACTCCTGGCCTCAAGTGATCCTCCCACCTCCCAAAGAGCTTGGATTACAGGCTTGAGCCACCATACCCGGCCTCATCCCTTCTTGAAATGAGTTATTCATTTGTATACTGATGATTTCTTTGGGGCCTTGTCCCCATAAACTTCTTGTAAAGCAGCATTGACTTAACCACTTTTCCACCCAACTTCACCATAAATTTGATGTTTGTTTTTCCTTCAGTTTGGGCAGAATTCATGTTGCTCTGATAGGGGCTCTTTTCAAACTGATGTCTTATTTTTAAGTGCCTCAAACTAGATCCTGTTCAGAGATGTTGCAACAACTTAGTATGAGTTTATTTTGGCACAAAAAGTTTTTGAAATCCATGCAAACTTTTTTCATAGTATGCATTTTGCATGAACTTTTTGAAAACCCCTCATATATATAGTTAATTATAGTGAAATACTGGAACCAACGCAAGATATGCTAACAATGAAGCATAGCTATGCACTTATGAATTGCTGAAACAATGGAAAGCTTTTTAGCTAAAACCTGATAAGTGTGTAGACTATGTTGGAATTCTAAAAATTTTAAAATCTGAAAAAGTATTTAGAAGATTTATACAAATATATATTTGTTAGAGAATAAAAACTGAGTAAGAATTTGGAGTGATAAAGTTTAGAGATGGTTATGCTTTTTTCTAGTAAGTTGCATACGATTTTTTGAATTTATCCCCTCTCCCCCTGCTAAAGAAAGAAATAAAAACAAAGCTCCCAGCCCACCTTGCCAGGCAGGAGCCCCCGACGGGTTCACCCATCCTGAGCAAGGCCTGCTCTTGCCGTGATGTCCCTGCTGGGCTGTGAAGGGGCTACTGATGGAAGGCGCTGGATGGACAGAGGTTGCTGAGGAGAACGGTGACTTCTAGTCATCTGAATGTGTTAGTTTCCTGGCAGAGTCAGTTTCCTTAATGAACAAATTGACTGCTGCCAGAACAGGCACTTTGTTCGAAGGTCTTTGAGGAGGATGACATTATATGTATTCTCTGTAATCGATAGGCCATCCCTGGCAGATGGCTGCCATGGGTTCATTTTTTTAAAAAAAAGACAGCTTTGGATTCCATGAACATTTATTTTGAAGTAAACCACCTCCCCCAAAGCCCAGCTAATCCCAAACCAGCAATAACAATAATTTGTTAATAGTAATCATGATTCCACCTTAGTTTTATATTATGCTGTATTGTCCTGAAGGGACTTTCTCACAGAACCAACAAGAGAGCATTTCCAAACGTGCAAGCATGGTGAAAGTCCCGGCACAAAGTATTGCCATATTGTTATCATTTCCACCGTACCCTTCTGAGCTCCCTGTGAAGAAGGAAGGGCAGATCTCATTCCAGTTTTACAAATGAGGGCTAAACACCAGAAGACCAGCCATTTCAGTAGAGTGTGACAACTTCCACGAGAAATGTTCATGGAGGGCGTTATGGGAACACGCCGG
The DNA here is from genome assembly GCA_008750895.1 of Mirza zaza. Classification (NCBI taxonomy): domain Eukaryota; kingdom Metazoa; phylum Chordata; class Mammalia; order Primates; family Cheirogaleidae; genus Mirza; species Mirza zaza. The sequence goes on along the minus strand of VSMD01109071.1, from coordinate 12,719 downwards.
GGCCCCGACCGAGCAGGGAGGGGTGGGGGTAGCCAAGGACGCTTTTAGGGAGGGGTGGGAGTTGGGGTTGAGTGAGGGCAGGCCCTCCCAGGCAGGCAGAGCAGCGTGGAGCGTGTCTTCCAAGGGTCACAGAGAGCGTGGCCGTTAGGGCTGAGGCTGAAGTGGAGTGATGTTTACCTCTGGGACAGCCCTCACTTCTCCAGAGGAGAAAATGGATTAGGATGCCTCATTCCCTGAGCCCCGCCTTGACAAAGTGAGCACAACGAGCTTTCGTAATGAGAAGCCTCCCTTCCCTCCTCCGTCTCTCTCTGCGTGAGCCATGGAAGCCCGTCAAGGATGCCTTTTCTGTGAAGACGGCAGAAAGAGGAGGACAGGCAAGAGCAGCCACGCCACTGAGACCCCAGCGGCTCTGGGGTTGAAGTCTCATTAATTCCAGTGTGACTCAAGCCTGGCCCAGTGGGGCCGGGGATGCCACCCTCAGATGCTGTGGAAGGCACTCTGGGCAACTCTCTGTATGGAGAGACACATGCTCGAGCACCGTGCCAGTTAGCCACTTGTGAAATGCCACTGAAAACTCACCTTTAATTTTCACCTAGAAGCCCTTGTAGGGAGAATTTCTCCCTTTAGAAGAAATTCCACTGAAGCCAAGCCCATCAACCTTATACACAGACGATGGAACCCACAGTGGCTCACTCCTGGGTACCTATGCCTTGCTCTGAAGATTATCGTCATGTCTAAATATGTGGTATTGCTCTAGCCTGGCCTGGAGCCCCTCCCTCCCAGCTCCATGTTCAGCATCTGTCGAGGCTGCCCATGTCCTCGGTTCAGCACCCATCTTCACTGCTGCGGAATTGTGCAGTGGTTCAGCTTGTAGGCGCTGCGGCAGGTAATAAAGTTTTCCCCTTTAGCTTAAGCTTTAATAGAACCACCAAGAAAGCTGATCTTATCCAGCTACTTTACAGGTTAGGAAACAGACCCTGGGAGCTGACTTGATGTGCCCCTCAGGGTCAGAGCTGGCTGGCACATAAATATCACTTGACTGAGCAGAGCCAGTCTGACTCTTTGGAGCTCTCTGGGTGGCAAAGGTGAGACAGGAATTTCTTTGTTTATATAATTCTTTCATTTATTTTAAAATTTTTAAATTCAAATTTAAATTGATTTATTTTTTTGAGACAGGGTCTGACTCTGTCATCCCAGCTAGAGTGCCGTGGCATCAGCCTAGCTCACAGCAACCTCAAACTCCTGGGCTCAAGCGATCCTCCCGCCTCAGCCTCCCGAGTAGCTGGAACTACAGGCATGCGCCACCATGCCCGGCTAATTTTTTCTACTTTTTGTAGAGATGGAGTCTTGCTCTTGTTCAGGCTGGTCTCAAACTCCTGGCCTCAAGCAATTCTCCTGCCTTGGCCTCCCAAAGTGTTAGGATTACAGGCATGAGCCACTGTGCTCAGCCAGTATTTTTATTTTTATGCCATAAGAAGAAACTTCTTTCTCCTTTTTTTTTTGTAGTCATGTCTAGATTGAGATCAGTGCACCCTTTGCTAGAGAAACCTCTTTAGTGCAACTTCAATTCCCTACTTAGAATGAATAATTGTTAGTTATTATGTTTAGTAATTATTAAACATTATTAATAGGGATTACTTGTGCGTTTATGTACATATAGTATGTTTACATTGTGCACTCTGCTCAGGATTTTATACACATAAGCTCACACACTTAATACATGTACATATAGTACATATAGTATGTACTATATGTACATACTATATGTACATATAGTATGTTTACATATGTACATATAGTATGTATATATAGTATGTACATATAGTATGTTTACATTGTGCACTCTGCTCAGGATTTTATACACGTAAGCTCACACACTTAATACCCTCAAAAACCCTGTGATTCTCTGATGTAGATATTATTAAATTGATTTTACAGAGGAGGACACTGAGGCTTAGAGAGTTTAAGAAAATCTTCTAAGGTCATCACACAGGTAGTCAGTTGGACAGCTCAGATACAGTTCTAGGACTCCCTGACCTGACAGCCTGTGTTCTTAACCATTATGCCTCACCGACTTCCTGTTGCAGATATTCGCTCAGGAAATTTGGCTTTAGTTCAATCAATTTATTAGAAAGGTTTCATTTAAATAATAAAAGGCCTGACACATGCACATTTTCCTAATCCTGGTCCTGCTGCACTGGGGTCAAAATAGAATGTAAGGCCGGGCGCAGTGGCTCATACCTGTAATCCCAGCGCTCTGGGAAGCTGAGGTGGAGGATTGCTTGAGGCCAGGAGGTTGAGACCAGCCTAAGCAACATAGTGAGACATTCTATCTCTATAAAAAAATAGAAAAATAGGCGGCATGGTGGCTTGTACCTATAGTCCCAGCTAGTTGAGAAACTGAGGCAGGAGGATCACTTGAGGCCAGGAGTTTGAGGTTACAGTGGGCTGTGATCAGGCCACTGTACTCCAGCCTAAGCAATAGAATGAGATCCTGTCTCAAAAAAACAAAACGAAACAAAACAAAAAACCTTAATGTTTGAAGAGGTCTTGGCCCTGGACTAAGTCACAAATGTATACATTTAAGTGATCCCTTGGTCTAAGGAACGAGACTAACTAAGATCCTGTGTAGTGCCCACTTAGTTCTTTCTCAAGAGTCTGGTGACAAATGGGTTTCTAGGGCCATTGTGCCTGGGAGTCACCCAGCATGAATCTTCAGAAAGAGTCGAGCCGAACATTCGGCCCCCCAGCTTCTATGCTGGGACATCCGATTTTTGGTGTTTTAAATGGATAGTAATGAAAATAGGTAACCTGATGCCTCCCTGTGATTCCCGTGTGCCAGGCTCTCCACATGCTGGACCCTCACGATAATCCTGTGAAGAAAGTGCTTTTCTGATCTTCCTTTTTATGAGGAAACCAAGACTCAGAAAGGTTAAGTAACTCGGCCAAGGTCACGTTTAGACACATGCATACGTGAAAATCATGTGAATTGTTTAACTGAATCATTTGCAAAGGTTATTATAATTAAACTAACAGAGATCTTGGGTTGACAAGGATAAAGATGTCTTGGAAGGGAATAGGATTTAGAGGAGTAATTTTTAAAAATTATGTCTTGCGGCAGACCTACAGATTTGCTTTTTTATTGCTTTCCATGTCACATGTCAGGAAGATTGCCAATGGGTGGTTACAGGCCCAGATTGAATTAGTGACCTTGAATCTGAGTTTTGGTCTGAAAGGCTTTCCTTTGAGGCTGGGCTGGCCTTGCGCCAGCGCGGCGCAGGGAGGACGCCTGCAGGCTGGGCCGGCGCTGGAGTGTGCCGCCCGCTCCGTCGAGACCCCGTGTGGCACCTTCGTGAATTCAGGTTCTATCATGTTTCGGAAGTCCTATGTAAGCGACAATCGCCGAATACGGTTGCTTTCAAGCAAGTTATTCTGTTTCACCAGAGTCCTAGTAGAGTTCTGATAAGCAGGTGGCCACACAAAAAAAGAGAGAAAGAACTTAACCCTCACGACATCTCCGAGAAGCGGCCCGAGTCTGTCACAGCCTTGCAGACGTGCCAGCCGAGGTGTGCGGCCCGAGCAGCGTCCCGCCCGCCGCCGCGGGGGCGACCAGGCGACTCCAAGGCCAGTCCTCGATCGTAGCCAGGTTTGGAAAAACTCAAGGGAAAAACCACGGCAAATTTGTGGAGTTCTTGTGATTTCTCCTACCTCAACACAAATTCCCCCACAAACCAAGGACTGCATGATCAATCAATAAATGAAAGGAAATACGTATAGTATCTGTCACTCAGCACGTTTCTTTCTTGCAGTTCCCAAGGTGGCAGGAATCCATCCATTCGAGGTGCCGAGAGTCTCTCAGCCATCTCCCCCGCTTCTCGGAGCAGAAGCTGGCAGCCAGCTGCGTGGGGCCGTCTCATTCACACACCAGGTACACCGCGCTCTTTCACGCTGCGTTCAGAGCAGTTGCTTGTATTTGTGTCACTAGGCTGGTTTCAGAGATGAAATCAGCTTCCACCTCCTGACCAGGAGGCGTTGTGGGTGCACCTGTCGGGGGAGACAGAGCTAAGCCTTCCCTGCCCAGGGCAAGGTGGGCTGCGCAGGCGGGGTTGGATGGCCGCCCTGAGATGGGCCCACGTTTAATCAGTTTGACAATGAGGAAGCTCAAAACACGCAAAAAAGAAAGACTCACTTTTCCCCCTTGTCTTTTTGTTCCAGTTGAAGACTCAGCTTTGGAGGTTCTCAAAGTCGATGTTGCCCGTCCCTTGGGTGGATGGGGCGAGGTGACATCCCGCAAGCTGCCGTCAGAGGTCCTGCGAGCACAGAGCCGTCCGGCTCCCGTCCCCCTCGCTGGATGGCGCTTGCCGCAGCCCACTGAGGGCTCTCCTCGCCGGGGTTCTGCGCCCGTGAGTGGGCCGCCGGGCTGGGAGGAAGATGCTGAGCTCCATCAAGTGCGTGCTGGTGGGCGACTCCGCCGTGGGGAAAACCTCTCTGCTGGTGCGCTTCACCTCCGAGACCTTCCCCGAGGCCTACAAGCCCACAGTGTACGAGAACACGGGGGTGGACGTCTTCATGGACGGCGTCCAGATCAGCCTGGGCCTCTGGGACACCGCCGGCAACGACGCCTTCAGGAGCATCCGGCCCCTGTCCTACCAGCAGGCAGACGTGGTGCTGATGTGCTACTCCGTGGCCAACCAGAGCTCGTTCCTGAACTTGAAGAACAAGTGGATTGGTGAGATCAGGAGCAACTTGCCCTGTACCCCTGTGCTGGTGGTGGCCACCCAGACTGACCAGCGGGAGATGGGGCCCCACAGGGCCACCTGCGTCAGTGCCATCGACGGGAAGAGACTGGCCCAGGATGTGAGGGCCAAGGGCTACTTGGAGTGCTCAGCGCTCAGCAACCGGGGCGTCCAGCAGGTGTTCGAGTGCGCGGTCCGCACTGCCGTCAACCAGGCCCGGAGACGCAGCAGGAGGCGGCTCTTCCCCATCAATGAGTGTAAGATCCTCTAAACCCCAAGAGACTCCACCCGGCACTTGGGGCTCACCCCAAGATGAACGGGGAGGGGAGAGTGGGCAGGCCAGGAAGGGTTGGTGCTCTTTCTGGGCACGCCTCGAGCAGTGTTTGCTTTTGAATACAGCTAGTGCCTAGGCTTGGCCACTGGATGTTTTTACCAGCTACACTTTACAAATGAACTCCTTGCCCAGTCCAATTAGAAGACCCCCTGGGAAGCTGTGATGAGTATTCCATCTTCATTAAAAAAATAAAATAGGCCGCTGGTGTGGTGCTCACACCTGTAGTCCTAGCTGCTTAGGGGACCAAGGCAGGAGGACGCTTAAGCCCAGGAGTTTGAGGTCACAGTGAGCTATGATGATGCCACTGCACTCCTGCTGGGGCGACGGGGGGGTGGGGGGGATGGGGGGGGACCCTGTCTCAAAACAAATAGAAAAACAAAAAAAAGCCGAGAAACCATAAAAAATTAAAATGATCTCTATAATTTTGGACAACAAAGTGAGTTTTCAAAAAAACTCTGTATTTAAAGACACATTTTATTTTAATAACAACAAAATGTATTGCTCTTGTATATAATTAGTTTTCACACTTAGAAAATCTTTTCCTGCATGCTGGAAAACCCAAACTGCTGTATGAGTGAAGTGAGCTGTGGGGCTCTGCCGTGTGTTTGTGCCGTTGTTAATTTTGCGTGAAACAGTAATTTTGCTGAAATCACTTGCCTGCTAGATTTTACTATGTCATTAAATTTTAAAATGACCATAAACTGATCCTTGCAATTCATTTTCTACCTACCTTTTATTTAGAGTTGCATATAAAACACAGCTCCATAAAATATTCTAATACTGCCTGATGACTTTAAAGTTATTACTATATTTATCTGTAGTTACAGAAAAGCAATTTATTTATGACTTTACCTTTCACTGAAAGAACCCCAGTCACACACTACGCCTCACTGTCGCACTCACCAAGTCAGCCCGAAGCAAAGTCTTTCCGCAGAGACTCCGGCCGGGGCGGGCGTGGAGCTTCCTGCGCGTGGGCGCCGCCCCCTGCCCCGCGCCGTCCGTCCCCCGCACCGCGCCCCGCGCCCCCCGCCCCGCGACCTCTGTCCGGCGCCCCCCGCCCCGCGCCCCGCACCCCGCACCCCGCGACCCGCGACCTCCGTCCGGCGTCCTCCGCCCCGCGCCCTCCGCCCCGCGACCCGCACCCCGCGACCCGCGACCTCCGTCCGGCGTCCTCCACCTCGCGCCCTCCGCCCCCCGCCCCGCGCCCGGCACCCCGCGCCCCGCGACCTCCGTCC